>WEIU01000503.1:140322-152725 GCA_013389925.1 Aegithalos caudatus | reverse complement strand
CTCATATCCCTCACAATCACCTTATTAGTGTTACACTTTTTTGAAATTATTTTGTCCTTTCCTTCCTACAGACATGTCAACACCCAAACAGACTTAAACCATCACATCAGATGCACACACACACACACACACACACACGCACGCACACACATTAACATCACAACTTGTCCATCCATGCTTCTCTTCGGTTTATTTTTCTGTGTTTTCTTGGTGTCTGATCTTTCCACTTCTCTGCAGATGGATGTCTGGGCTTTGGGAAATATAAAGGGTGCAGAAAGACCATAGCTCTTGCTATAAAAATTTTGGAAGTTTGATGGAAAATAAAAGGGCTGATCCCTCAAAGGAACAATGGATCTACTCTGTCCCTGTACAACTGCAGTACTCACATCACCAAATATCTAAGTGTCAAAATTAGGAGGCTTCCTTCACTCCTCCTAAAATCACTGGAAACTCAAAATACCTTTGCAAGCAGTGTTTCAGGACACATCCTGCTTTGAATTCCTCTTAAGGAATCAATTTCTTTCCATTTTCTCTGTATGTGGGGGACAGGTTGGGGAATTCAGCCTCCTAATGCTGATCTATATATACAATATGAGCTTCAGGTCAGTGGCTGGCAATCTTTTTGTCATCCTATCAGTCTGGGAGCTCATGGAGCTGATTTGCTTTGCAGTCAGCAGAGCTGGCTGGCTAAAAGAGGAAGGCATATTCATCCCAGCATGAGTTCTTAAGGCCACTCTGTTATTTTGTATTGCACTTCATGCAGGTGTAGCTGGTGCCACATATCCCCCTAAATCAGATATATTATGGTCACAGGAATATGCTCATTTTAAGTGTTGTATAAGGTATACATTACATAATACAAAACTATCGCTAATAATTATAGCAAGAGCAGCATGCTGTTCGCATTATATCCCAGGATACTAAATACTGTGGTCACAAAAAAAGGAAGATCTTTTTCTTCCTGATAACAGCATTTAATTGAAGATGAAGAAAAGAATTGACAGGATATGAAGAATCTAAGTGCAGTAGTATTTCTTTGTGATGTATTTGATGTTTTTGTGGATGTAAAAAGTGTTGTGTAAGCTGAGAATTTGCTATACTATAAGACAATGGGTCATAAAGAAACCCATGGAACAGTATTGCTGAAATTCAGAGAAGGTAGTAACATTTTGAATTCAATGATGCTTTGATCTAAGTTAAACCTTCCTCAATAATTGTGGATCCACATCACCCAAGCCATATGGCAGGATTCAAGAAAATAGAAGGTAATAAAATAATAATGATGCTTTCATCATGCTTGACTGAAAACTGGAGGTAGACTGAAATCTTTTTCATTTTAATTGCCTTTTGATATTTAATTTGATTATTTGATCAAAAGATTCTGGGTTGACTCTGATAGTGCCATAACTTGGCTTTAAAAGTTCTTTGTATTGATGAGACTAGTAAAAGAAAATATCACAGATAAGAGTGCATATAAAATAAGAAGCTAGCTTTGGTACAGAGGTAGGGATGGTTACTACAGAACAAATTTATACATTAATTTACAGTGCTTGAGATTTGTTGCTTAGTTGCAGGTGATTTGAAGAAATCTTTTTCATTGCAAAAGTAAAGTTGGACAAATGCTTCTGGGTCTTTTGTTCATTGTCCTGACACCTCTCAGGCCCAGGGGAAGAATTTTGTGTTTACTGAACAGACTGCATTGGACTTTATACAAATGTAAAATGGATGTGTCTGGAAAAGGATGTTCTTTATTAATGAATTGAATTCATCTCCAGGAACAATGGGATTAAAAGATCTATTTACTGTTAAGAAATAGATAAAAGGAGATAAAAATCCAGAAATATTTCTGTGAAGCACATCCACCTACAGCTGGTCAGTGTTTTGCGATGGCTGCTTCCCCTTTGGAAAGTTCTGCTTTCAGTTTGGTTTCCCTGGGAACGATATGTAAGAAATAGTCTCTGTTGTGCTGTCTAGAGGCTTGATTATTCATCAAAATACCCATGATATTCCCTTGAGACACAAATACATTCATGTCCAGAGAGAGCTGATATCCACTGGCCTAGCTCATAGAAAGGCTTAATTTAGCAAAAAAAAACCAGCTGATCATGTTGCTCCACCGCTCAGATAGTTGTTTTTCTACTTGGTTTGTAATACCAAGTTAAGAGAGTGGTCCCAAAATTCTGTTTTCAAGATTAACCCTTCAGGAAGTGGGTGTTTTCCTCTCAAAACCGGATGACTTTTTTTAAAAAAAAGAAAAGAACCTGTTTATTTTAGCTTATTTTGCCAAATGAAAAAAAAAAAAAATCAACAACCCCAAAAAATCATTGCCAATAGACTAAACTTTTCTGTTCTAGCTTGAGTAAATATTTTTGATGTAAAAATAAGCAGAAAATTAATTACCTGACATTGAAACTTTGTTAGAGAACCTATGGAGAATGTCACTTCTAAGGGCCTAGAGAAAACTGTTCCATTAAAAAATACATTCATTTCTGATGCCATTTCTCTTTCAAGCAACCTTACAAAGGTCCTATACTGATATAGTTATATATCAGTATAGCCTTTAAAACTGTATGAAGTCTGACTATTCAAGTTCATGGGGTTGATGAAACACCACTGATTCCCAGCCCTTTTTTGCACTGGTGCACAACAGGCTCTAATCAGGCAATGCTACAAGAGAAGTGAACTCCAATCTTGTCCACGAACTTGCCAGAGTTAAAATTTCTCTGAGTAGAGGTTGGAGATGATGGATGGTGAATGGTGCTCATACTCACTGAATCTGTCACCAAGATGGAAATTTGCTTGGAACAAGAGTGTCAATTTTTGTGTGAAAGGGATGTCTGAACAGAAATGGCAAAATCTAACACATCCAGATATTGAGCATCCTGAGGCCCACTGAAGTCCCTCGAAATTCTGAGTGATAAATACTACTTGCAAGGCATTGAAGGAGGATTATTGCAAAACCTATTGAAGTATAAAGACTATCACTGATTCCAGCAGGCATCAGATCAAGCTCAGTGTGAATGAGTATCAGAGAATGTCTACATAGCTTTTTGCAGGCCGAATACAAGTTTCTCTGCCCAAGACTTGAGCCAGTTGGATGTATGACAGCCTTGAACTGGAAGCCATGTTACTGCATTTACAGTGCCGAGCCCAAGCTAAAGCCCCTGCTGAAAGACAGAAAATATCAAATTGGGCTCAGCAGAGTGCTCTGTCCAAGGATGTGTAGCATGAATGCACATATGCTCAGAGCTCAAATAGAATGATTTCATGCTTGCCTGAAAAAGACCACGTAGAAAAATGTCTTCAAAGGAGAGGACGTCTCAACTCTGACGTGAACACTTAAATACTCATCCTCCTGGACCCAGGGGAACTGAGGAAAAGAGAAAGATGGGCTCTTTCCTACCAACATTTTTCTAGTTTGTTTCTTAGATGGAAAGAAAAGAGATAGCAATAGAGCTCTGCAGATGGAAAAAAAAAGAAATTAATTTAGTTAAATTCCAAACCCACAAAATTATCAACTTTCACTGGCATGAGCTCTGCAAGCCCCCAAACAATACTTTAAAGTGTTTAATTTTTTCACATCAATTTTAATTAAGCTCTCATTAGGCTCTTGTGCCCCTAGAATCTGGCAAACAAAAGAAGCTGCCTTGCCCAGCGAGTTTCCCAAGCTTGCAGAGCTCTATTCCTAAGGAGATTTATCGCATTTTTTCCTCCTCTTGAAAGAACCTTACATGAACCAATTCAAATGAAAACCACATGGACTAAAAAAGACTTCATCATGCCAGATACCTTTTTATATCCAAAGCAGTGAACTTGTAGTCAGTTTGTCCTTTCATGTGTTGTTTTTTCTGGCTTTGGGACCTAAGAATGATTTTTTACTACGTGCAGTAGTAAAACAACATATTATGCAATTCTATTTTTCAGGGAGAACACTATGTAATTCATAGACTTTGCAATGCCACATTTTCTGTTCAACAAATACAAAAAAGTGGCTTCTCTTTCCCTTGTGGGCAGACATCTAGAAATTTGTGTTCAGCAAATGATATTCCAACTTATTTATTTGGGGTTTGGGAGTTTTAACTGTTTCAAAAGTGTCTGCATAATGTAGCAATAAGCAGCTTCCCATATTTTTTATCTATGTCATTCAAGAACCTGGCACATAGAAGGTTGATATCTTTTATCCTTTATTCCAGTCAAAAAATTCAGGTGAAGGCACAACATACTATGACTAGTTTGCAGCCCAACATATCTGATTGATATATGAGGCAACTCTTTCCATAAAATGCACATGATGGATTAGCAGCTGTGTTGAAATAACTTGTTGGCAATGCACTCACTGGGATGATTTTGAAGATTATGCCATCTTCCATGGAAAGCTTTCAGAGCTCTCATATTTTCTAAAGCCAAGCTCTGAAAGAGTTAGTTAAAAGTACACTTTTTAAATTGATGCTTTTGTTTTTTAGCTTGAAAATCATAATTCCCTCTAACCCTTCTGTGGATTTATGTGGTGCCTAGTATCTCTTCTGCATGCAACTTGCTAGCTGTGTGTTCATATGATGGATACTTAGATCTTGATTTTCCCAAATCAAAGCTCACAGCTAAAGAATTTAATATGTAACTGGGAACATTTTCCCAAAGAATTCACTCACCTATAACTCAACAATTTGTTAGAAGTTTGAAATGTGCTGATAAGGAAGATATGATTAGACTACAGAATATGTTCTTCTAATGCTCAGCAGTGGTGCTAAAACAAAATACACTTGAGCCTTCTCCAAGTCATGAAAATCCATTTGCAATCTTTTCAGGCAAGTTCATGGAAGAATAATCCATTAATTGTTACACAACAATACTACATCAGGATCGGGAAACCTTTGGGATCTGACTTGCTGGAGGCTGGGAAGTGTTGCTGTATGCTTGTCTTACTATTACAGTCTTCTTTACAGGTCTAATTTTCATGTCATGGCCTTTCCTTTTAAAGTGTGGATGTCATTGACAGAGAGGATCAAGATCCTAGAAATAGCTGGTGAAATAAAAAGCCCAGAACTTCTGCAGACTGGTCAGGATTGAGAAGTAGTGAGCAGTGATGTTTGAGGTGTTCACTGAATATATCTCCATGCCTTTCTCTGGAAAGAAAATTACTACAGCAGTCCTTCCCTCTGCATCTGGATGGTTGACCCCCAGTTCATCCCAGCTAGCAACTGAGAGAGGCATCAGTGGCAAAAAAGATAATTACATAGAAAATAGAGCAGCCTGGATTGTAAAGCATGCAAAAAGGACCCCATGAAACACTGCCACCCCCAGCCACCAGGCCAGCACTCCAGACACAGCTGACCTTGGCTGCAAGAAGGCAATGACTCTTGCACTGGAGGTTTTTCCAGACTGTCTAGAGAGAGATGATATATGATTTCCTTATATGTATTTCTTGGCACCAGAATATCTTCCTCCAATGTGCTTCTGGAGATCCTGATGGTGTTAAAAACCATGAAAAGGACCATTTGGTATCAGGTTAACGTGTGAGGAATGGAGATCACAATTTCTGTATCTTGCTGTCTCTTTCTGCAATGCAGGAAAGCTGCTGGAGGGGTTATGCCTTTGTCCTGTTCGTGGCTATGCAATTGTTTCCACAGCCCCAAAGGTGTTGGAATAAATACACTCTAGACTGATTCTACTGGATCTTGTAGCAATTTGTACCTTCTAAGCCGACACATCACAGCTATCAAGTGGGACAGGGCTGTGCTCAGGCACAAGTAGGAGGGAGTGCTAAGCACACCACACCATGTGGCAAAAAATTAATTTCTGGCCTGCCTTGTCTCTGCTTAACTTTAAATAATGCTCTTGAGAAAAATTAGAAGGTAAAGCATAAGAGGAGATATTACAAGAGTGGAAAAGATGTTCTTCACTTTGCATTTTCCTCTAGCTGGCCACAGTGCCAGAAAGTTTATGATGGAATTGAGCAACCTCTCCAGAAGACAAAGGGGTCTTTAGCCTCTTATGCAGTCCCTCTATTCATGAACTCATATTCTTTTAGCTTTTTGCCCTAATCCTTCCAATTCATATGGGATTCATAACTTCTTTGCAAGAAGACCTTCCTTTCTGAGGGTTCCCTTGCATCTGTTCTCCTTTAGGAGTATTCTTTTTGACTTCAGTTTACAGTTGGAGTTTTGTCATCTTTCCCATAAGTATCCAGCCCCATAGACATCAGTGACATAAATTCCTATGGTATTTAGTAATAGGGGAAGAGTACTGACAATATACTGATTACTGTCCAAGTGAAGTGAATGACTTAAGATGTGTCACATTAAATGCTCTAAGATAAAGCTGCTTTAATAGTCTTCTATACTGTGCTTACACAAGGTAGGATGGCTCCTGACACTGTACAAGACTTCAGTTAATTGCTGCATTTGAAACAATTTGATAAATGCAAATCTGTGAGACATCACTCAGCCTTTGTACAGAATGAACAGAATACAAGAACATTCTCTGCTACACATCACAGTGGAAATGAACTGAATTCATTTGGCTTTCACTGTTCAACCATGCCAGGACAAGCAGAGTGGGAAACAACAAAAAAGGAACAGAACCAACCAACTCAAAAGTACCTACTTACCTCCTCTCAGTGCTGTTACAGTTATTGATATTACAAGTCCCACATTCTTGTTTTAAATCTGTATATTACATCATCTCCACTGTGATTTCTGGAGTCCAGGCAAGCTTGCAGGATCTTTTGAAACAGGTTATTGACTCAGTGATATTTTCATAATTTTGTGTTGTAAAGATCTCCATACTCTTCCAGAAACTTCGGGAAGATAATCTGACTAAAAAATTATAAGAACTTCAGATTGACCTTTACATCTTCTGTCCACTATTTGTTTTGAACTCTCATAATTTGCAACATGTCCAGTATTTTGCCTAGACATGTGGTACAGTTCCTTTTTCCTAACTAGCTGAGTGCAATTTCTTGGATCGGACTGCTGCTGTGAGGTCTCTATATTAATTTTGCCTTCACCTTCTGGAAATATTTAGCAATATTTAATTAAAATTTACTCTGAATATCCCTTTTTGCAAGACAGTCTACAAGAATACTTTGTGGGTGAACCTGCATGAAAACAGACTGAATCATTTAATTTGGCAAAACAGAAAGATTTTCATAGAAAGTTGGTGCCTACTTCTGCTTCAATATACTGTATGAACTATGTTGCTGTAAGATGCTCAGCAAGCCACTTAACTTTACAAGTTTAATGCTACACTGTCAGTTAAACACCTTTCCTGCCTAGTTTTTGTTCTTTTTTGGAACATGTTTAAGGAGAAAATTTTAATTTAATCTTAAAATAATTTAAAGGGATAGTCTGTATCTTTTTGGTAACCTTTTGGTTCAGCCTCAGTGGAAAAATAATTCAGATGGGAAAAGAACATTAAAGATACTATATGGCTGAGACAGTTCAGGATTTCTCCCTTCAGAACATACTTCATATTTCCTAAGGCATCCACTGTCACCTTACAGTGACAATTTCTTACTATCAGTTTGAGAACTGTTCCAAGACATCTCCCAAGCTGAGAACGGTAGAGATGCTCTGCTCATTGGCAGCATTAAGAAACTATGTTCTTTGGCAGACACATCATCATCCAGTATAAATCTGTGGACTGGGGTAGACATAAGGCTTTCCCACCATCTGGGAAAGCCTGTTACTCTGCCATTCTTGCTACAGCTGGGTTTTAAACTCAGCCCTCCATCTTTAGGAAGCTGAAACAAAGAGAGGCAAGGGCAGAAAAATCATTGCCTAGACTGAAGGGTATCTCTCAAGGGTGACTCAGATCAGGTGACTCAGGGCTCAGCAGATCACCTCACCAATGCCCCAGCCAGAACTATGCAGGCAGTTTTTGTAGCTGTTGTCCAGTAGCTGCACCAAGAGAGTGATTAGAGTGATTCCAGACTAGGAATTTTCAAGGACTGCCATGTGAAGGAGGTGGTAAACTTTTTCCACCAACAGATACAGAAAAACCTGCAGATAAAACAGATGGTTTTTATTTGCCCAATATACCCAGCACAAACTGAGTTCATTCTGAACCATCTGACCCCTTATGGTGGCTAGAGGGAATAATTTCATTGTGCAAATTCCTTGTTAAAGCTTTGCAGTTAAATTTTGTGTGTGAAATAATAGTACATCTGTGTTTAATTTTGCAAGTTTGCCATACATCATAACCTCAGAAGAACCCCTCAAGATCATGCAAATTAAAAGCAAGTATGCAGATGATTTGCATACATGTTTTTCTGGGTTAGACATTACATCGGAATGCATTGGCAGTGAGTGGCTGTGACTAATGTAACAGAGCATTACATTTAATGTGCTGCATTATACAGTTTTATGCACAGTAATGTAATAATTAGTTTGTCAAGATATCACGCTCAGTTCAAATTTAAATAGTGTTGCTCTCTGCTGGCTAGTCTTGTGAACTACATACTTCTTAATGTGAAAACTGCCCATTAAATTGTTCTCAGAGGTAGAATTTCAGGTCCCATTCCGCCAGCTGCTATCCAAGCAGAGTGGCTTTGTGAGAATCAAACAACAAATGCAACAACAAATTTCTTTGATCACATTCACTCTTTTCTCTGGCAGATGTTATTAGAAAACAGCCTTAAAGACTTAGCTCTTCTTCTACAGGATTTCTGCATGGGTCCTCATTAACCCATCTTGTATTTTTGCATTTGATTGTTCTTCATATTCTTTTCTATTCCCTCTTCCTCCCTGATTTGTCATCTCCTGAATAAATACACTTAAGAGCAATATTAAAGGATGTTTCTCCTAGTATTTCAGAAAAGTAGCAGTCCAAACTACATTTTCTGAAGAAAAGGAACTAGTCAGCATATTAGACATGCTCTGGTTTTACCACGTTGACTGAAACTTTAGGAGGATTTTTTCCTCTGGTTTCTCTATCAAAACCTGACTGAGATCTAGAATTCTCAAGTGCAGTGCCAAGGTGGTTACCATGTTTGCAGGTACAATCCTGTATGCTAGGTAAACTGCAAAGCTTTGGCAAATATCAGGTCTTTTAACAGCAAAGGATTCTGGTTTGCACTTGGGCATCTAAGTTAACTTTAATCCCTGCTGACCAAGTTGTTGACATCTTGTCTTTCTTATACACAGGTGAGGAGCCTGGAGAGAAGACAAGGTAATGAAACCATGCAAACCATTCTGTAGCACAGAGCAAAGAGTGATTGTCTTTTTCTCTGACCCTCTCTCGTAAGCAGTGCGCAAGAGAACAAGTGAAAAAATTTGAAATTTGTCAAGAAATGTGCATGCTGTTCACACTGAACATAATGTTTACTCTGGTAATCTTGCAAGTTTTACTGATTCTGCTCTTAGAAGTACAAGCTCTGAGAGATATCACCTTTAAGTTATTTTCATCCCATTTAGCTAGGATATGTATCTTAACTCATTTTAATGTATGCATGATTTGTTGACTGTATGAAGTAAGTACCTGACATTTATCCTAGAAAGTTGTTAGATCATTACAGATATAGCAAAATTTTCAGTGTAATTATTGAATAATGTATATGTGGGATTTTTTTTTTAATTGTGAATTCTATAATTTACTTCAATTCTATGTTTTAAATTCAAATCTTATGAGTAATGGCATAAGTCTCTCCCTGGCTTATGTTTTCAAGTACCAAGAACATTACAATCCAGATCTTTCATATCTGATCCTATTTATTTCACTAGCAAAAGCTCCTTGCTGTGTTTACTTCATCACAGATGTGCATTGTAGGAATTTGAAGAGATCTTCAAATACTTCTTGGTCTATTTCTCCTTCCAAACAGACAATCCCTGCAAGTGTTCTGATTTTAATTTAAATTATATGCATCAGTTGCTGCCATAAAACAAGTTAGTCTTGGCCCTGATGTTATAGGTTGTCAGGAAATATTTTATATGGAGAAACAATGAACAATGAGTATATGATATAACTTGTGGAAAAGTTGTGCTCCTGCAGTTTTCACTCAGACATTATTTCCACTTATTATGGTCTTTGCTGCCAATGTTATCCAAACTGGCAAAATCAGAACTCGAGAAGAAAATACGAGGGACAACATGTACTCATAGCAGCCTGAGGTTTTATTTTGGGCTGTAAAATAGGGACACTTCTGCAAAATTTAAGTACATAATATTATGTGACAAATCTCAAACCAGGGCAGGGAGTGTGCCACATAATTTTAATTTAGTACCAATGAAATGTAATTTAAAGGTAATGGTGGAAGACTAATGTTGTCCAGAAAAGATTGCAGGGGTGTGACACAGGCAGTTTTTCCCCTTTGGAGAAATCACATAGCAAATAATTGGGATTTTTTTTTTTCTTTTCTGTAAACATAGCTAACTCCTCTATTCCAATTCAAAAGCGTTGCATTTCACTAAGATAGCTTGCATTGGTCATTACACCAGGGTTCCTGGCTAATCTATCAGAACCACTGGTGTGCCATGCCTTTTTCTGCTCACTGGCTACTGCCTAGGAGCAGCAGTGGTCCTCTGCAGTCAACATCTGCCTTTCAACCTTTTATACATCTTCATACTTTTTAAAGGCAGCTGAAGATCTTTTTGTTCTTTAAGGTCAACCCAATGTAAACAATGAGAGCATACACGAGCGAATGCACCTTTACCATGGAGAAAAATCTACATCTTCACTATAAAAAGGCAGGCTGCATCTTTATCCAGAAAGAATTTTGCTTCAGAAAAGAAGAGGTATTTAAATCCTTCTTTTTATAGCTAACTAATTTTTATTATTAAAAACCCCAATCCAAACCTAAAAAAAACCAAACAAGTGAGCAAGCAAGCAAACAAACAAACATAATCCCCCACCAAACACATTTTATGTAAAGAACACTGCAATTTGACTGTGATATAGCTTCATATAAGAATATTGAACTGAATTGATGAAAAGGGAAATTATGTACAATACAATTTCTTTCTTGAATAGAATTAGATATTTCTATGAGAAAAGTAGTTAACAGGAAGTTAAAAAGGAGCAGCTAGAAGGACAAATTTTTTATAACTCACATGGAGAAAGTTTAAAACCACCACATCAGAGAACTGTAGCTAATGAACAGTGCTAATTAAACAGAACCATTCAATGAAAACAGAGCCATTCAATGAAAACCCAACCACAAAATAAAAAGGATTCAGCTTCATGAAACAGCCAAATTAAAGACGAAAGTAGCTCTTAAAAATACATCCTCCCAAATAGGTGGAAGTTGGGGGACATAGAAGAGGGCATAAGACCTACCGAAAGAAGAGCAAAGAATACTAAAGATGGAAAAAATTGTAGAATTTTGGGAAGCTGTGAAGAGGCAACTGCTGAGGAATTTATTTTGTTCACAAACCATCAAGATGCAACAGGAATTCTTAAGCAGGATGAAGGCATAGTAAGAAAGTAATCTGAAATCTTGGCATTATCTTCCATGATAGAGGAACTGTTTTCGAGAATTGCTGAGAGCAGACAAGATCTCGACATGCTGCTTTGAAAGGTGCATATTTTGAACAGGGTGTGCAGATCCAGTCATTCCATAGAGTAGAACTGGAACTAAAGTAGGTAAAGCAGATCCAGGTAAAGCATAGAGAAGACAAAGGATAACCAGAAATTTCAAACAATTGTTCACGTAAAGCAGCAACAAAGAAAGGAGTTCTCAACTTGGAAAGGAAAGATCTATGAAAATATGAACAGTGAAGTAATAAATAGGAAAGCTGTTGAACTTTTCCCTCTATATACAAGTGTGGAGACATGGAAGTTTTAAAGCAATAAAAATAAATAGTTTTTAAAAGTACCTTTCACAGACTTAAATATTTACATTACATGACTCATTGGTAGATTGTTCTGAGGAGACAATTCCATGTAAGTTCAAAAACAAGCAAAAAAAATTAGCAAAGAAGTAAACAGATTCACAGGGCATACACTAATTAGACATGCCAGTCTGGATCAAAAACATCAGTTCAGGAAGTCCATGAACTTAGAGAAGTAGGGGAAGTATAGAAGGGGAAATACAAAAACCAGAGTATGTTAATAACTAAAGCAGTATATTGTGGGTCTGATTTTCTGAGTCTGTGGAGTTTTCAGCCTGAAGTAGCTGATTTCCTCTTCCCTTGAGAGAATTAATTCCTTTCAAGGACAGTGAATGTAAATAAGTCTTCTATTTTTTTCACAACACATCTAGGTTCTCATAACAACCCTCTCACAGGTGTTGTTTCTATTATTTAACCAATGAAGTGTTGTCTTTGCTGACCAATTATATGGCTCCTTAGCGCAGCATATTATAAAAGGGATTTGCAAAATTGTAAATAAAGTCTTTCTGGTCTTTCTTCTACCTGGAGTCAAGTTCTTAATTTCATGTACAAATGCAACAGTCTATAAAACCACATTT
>WEIU01000503.1:109195-140210 GCA_013389925.1 Aegithalos caudatus | reverse complement strand
AAAAATTTTGGTGGCTATGCAGAATTTTTGTGGATGTTGCCAAGCTTGGAATGTTTGATGATGAGATTAGACACTGATGTCTTTTCTGTCCTTCGCCCCCTTCTTTTTCCTTTTCTTCCACCATGTTTTGCCAAAAGGAGAGATTTCATTTCTTGAATAAAAATGCTTCGTTTAATCTCTTGTTCATTTAACCTTTTGGTTTTGACTTGCTTTTTGCTTTTTTTTGTTTGTAGTTTTTGATTTAAATGTGTGTTTTCTCTTAAAATTCTTTTTCTACATCATTCAGTTTGTTCCCCACTTCCTTCAGTTTGCTTCCCTATATAGAAGGCTTGCTCTGGAATCTAGCTGAGGTAGATTCTTCCAGCAGGCACACAGAGCCATCCCGAATATGTAATGGTCAGTACAGATTGATCTACTACTGCCTCAGTGCAGACCTTGCACAGAGACCTCTTTTCTACTGTTAACCTACATGTAGCTGGATCAATTCCACTTCTGAAGAAACATGGCTTTGTGCTCATAAAATAAGAGAGATTATCTTTTAGCTCTTTGGAGTGCTCACTGCCTAACAGACTTTGCCTTTGACCTCAGACTACCAAGACTTATGTAATCACAGAGGAAGCAGAGAGCCCTTCACCTAGGAGGTGGAATGTGTACCTTCCCAGCAGCAGTAAACTTTTTCCCCCTGTTCGTCTTAGCCCTCATCCTTTGCTTTGGTGGGGTTTATACCCTGAATATGAAATGTTGCTTGACAGTCACCATTGCATTTTCTGGCTCAGCCTTGTAAATTCAGGCACTCATGACATTGGGCCATTTTATGCTGACAACCTGATGTAAAATGAGCTCCTCCACATGGAAACAACCCTCAGGAGAGCAAGTTCCTTCCAACTGGCTTCATATTTTGTTTACTAAAGCAGTTTGATTGTCTCTGAGTTATACTCACATATCTTGTAATTTTTCAGTACTGCTCCTATTATTTTGGTAATTTCATAGTTTTGGGCCAGGTTAAATTCCCATCTGCCAACAATCATCCTTTGAATTCTCTTCTTATTAATACCATAAACCAATTTATATAATAGCATTCCCTCTAGGACATTTCCAAATGAACAACATTCAGTGAGCCTTCTTTCTACCACACAGAGCTGCAGTTTCTTCTTGTGTCTCAAATTATTATGAAATTTATCACATTCTACAGAAAGATTTAACTTTTGTGAGTGAACTTTTAAGATCTTTCATAACTCTTCTAAATAATTATTGTGGAAAATGGGACTGAAATAAATCTTGTCCTAGAGCATCCTTCTGCCACAAGACAAGAGGAATTCTACCTGACTGAGCTGTTGTTTTCTAAGACAGTATAAAACTGAGTAGGAGGAAGTTTTATATTGCCATTAATTAGAAGTTTTTCTTTATCTTCAGATTTTGTCTACAAGAGTAGGGACATCCCAGCTTGCATAAATTGCTGCCAGTCTTTATTTGATTCATTGCCTGTGTTCAGTCTACCTGATGAAAAAAATGCTGTTAGGATGAATACTTCCCCCATCCACACCAGTTTTGAAATGGGATCAAGAGGCTGCAGTCCAGAACCCTTTTCCTCCTACAGCTGCTGGGTGCTTCTTTTGCTTACCTGTAGCACAAGCTTGCTGCTCTGAATCCCAAATGATTCTTGGTGCTTGCTGCAGAATCCCAGTTCTGGTGCCTTTCAGACACAGCTCTGAGCCTGGTGCTAGAGAATGTCTTTCTCTTGGCAACTCTCCTCCCTTGTTTCAAGAAGGTCAAGTTCTCTTTAGTCATAAAGGGGACAGATGCAGCTGGGACACAAGGTCTGGAGCCCAAATGGATCAAACACCAAACTGTTTTGCCTAAGCTGTGTGTCTGTGTTTCAGAAAAGGCTCTTAGTACTTCTAGTCTCCTCACTATTGCAAGCAGAAAATGTATTTGGCTGGATAATTCTTGTATCTCCTTTGGCCTTGTCTTTTTCAGCCTCTTAGTTACTCAGAGAGACTTTACCAAGGTTTTTGTATCTGGTCTTACAGATGTAACACAGAGCTCAGGGGAGATGACGTATTTTGGATCCTGCTTAGACTTGGCTTCTCAGGGAAACGTTTACTGTTATGATTTTACTTTGTAACTCAATACCATTTTTATATTCAGCTCTGAACTCTGCAAATGTTAAGAAGCAAAGCTTTCCTACTTCCCCAAGAGGTGCAGCATAATTTTAAGGCAAAGATAATTTTGAAGGCAAAGAGTAAATTGTGAAAAGAACTTTTGTCAAAGTCCATCCTTAACGTGGATTCTGCTGATTGAATCACTAGACAAAGCCCACCTCTTTGATGCTGCAAGTAAGTACCTTCCAGCCATCTGAAAAAAAACTTCTAGCATGTTATGCAGACTGCAGGAGGAAGGAGGACAGATGAACTGCAAAAACTCTGTGGTCTGGATAAATGAGCCTATGACTTCTTAACAGAGCTCACAAAGGTCTTCTGCATTGTACCAATTGTTCCCCCCTGCTGCTATGTGAGCCTTGCTCATCCAAGTGATGGAAGGAGAGAATCTCCTGGCCCTATAGCACTTACTGAGCAGCTCTCAGGGCTACCCTGACACTCAGTGTTCTAGTGGGGCCCCATCTAGGCTTTTTTCCTGGGATGCTGTAGCACAAGAGATTGAAGTCCAGGCCACACAAAGATTTTATGCATCTTCTCCTCACATATCCTGCCATGTCCACACTGTGCAGTTTTACCATTATCATTTACTCCTGTAGGAGAATGGACAGGTCTTGCACATACTGGTATGATTCATCTTCCCTTAGAAATACTATTGGAAAGCCCCAAACCCAGTCAAGTGTCTATGCAAAGTACAGCACAGCATAAAAGTACACCAAAAAAGACTGAATTTTAGATGACTTAGAGTTACAAAATGTCAACCAAAAAATAAAATATGCTGTATGACGAAAAACAGATGTACTAAACACACATTTAGCTCCTTTGACAGACAGAAAGACAGCCAACAGTAAAACCATCAGAGACTGTTGACAGTTAATTTGTCTTAATAATGGCAGTGATCTTATTTTATTCTCTTGCCTTGTCCTTCAGGTTCTAACAGATCTTCTTTGAATATAAATTCTAATGCCAGATAATGTTAGTATATTGCTTGATGTTGTTAGCGAGTTATTTTTTTTTTTTTTTACCTTGTAAATAATGCACTCTTTTTTTCAATGTTCCCTGTATGAGATCAACTCATAGTGCAATTTGCTTAGCTTTTTCCTTGGATGGCTGATAGCAATCAGGCACTTTGAACAATCTATGTAGGTCATTGCAAAGCTAATTAATCCCGCTTTTCAGGCTGAAAATTATTTTCAAGGAAATGTGTTCTAAAACAGCTGTCCCAATGATTTTAAATAGGTTCTAATAATATGCAAATTTAGTGCCTTACCAGTATTTCTAAAAAATAAAATTGATTGAGATTCATTGACAAGACTGAAACAGAAAGCTGAGGGTTACAATTCTGGCTATGTATTTCCTGAGCAAGGGAAGGAAAATTGCAAAGCTAATCAGTTTCTAAATGAGCAGTATAAAAGAAAACCAGTAAAACAAGGGAGAAAGGGAAGATAACTGGATTGGTATTTTCTTCTAAGAGGAAAGCATTTGAAACTTAGACCCTTAAGGAGGAACTATGTCAATGCAATAGATTTGCCAGGATCAACACAGGAGTTTCTCCACCTGTCAAATGCTTTTCCTGGTGTATCTGACTAAATTTTAGAGGTCTATGGCTTCAGAAAGATACAGAGCTTGTGCTGGGTTTTTGGTTTTATACCAGTACTGGATCACCGTTTTTTAATTTCATTTTTCAATTTCACTTTTCAGTGAAGAGCCCTTTTTTTCCTCAAATAATTGTGCAGGGTGGCAAAAGAGAAAATAATCTGTGCACTCCCTCACATGGTTGCTGCAAAACTCTCTCCCTCTGTCTGCCAAGGTGACAATGGAAGCCTTGCCAAGCCCAGAATTGATTGCAGTTGCTTGTTGATGTAAGACAGTTGATAGCCAAATTTCATGTGTGCAACAGCAACAAGCTGCTTACCTAATACAGTTCACTTTTTTAGCAGATGCATCAGGGAGAGCATTCAAAAGATTAAATGTGGTCATCAACACATTAATACATTAGACAACCCTCCTAGGAACCAAGATGTTCATTCTGTATCCAACACCTCAAACAGTTCCTGGGGGCTGTGTTTCTCAAACTGTGCTTTATGCATCACTGGTAGAGTTTAATACATCAGTCTGTGAAATTTGAAAGAAACCACACATATTCCCTGTACTTCCAAGAAAACAGACTTTCATTTCGTAATAAATGAACATTAGCCTAATTTTGACTTGCTTGTAAATGAAGACAATTGTGGGAACACTGTAGACATGGTCAGTGTTTTTCTTTTCCTGAAAATATCCTTAGTCATTCAATTAAATTAAGTTAAGAAACACTGGCCTACAGAGTGGATCTTTAGAATCAAACTGTCAGCAGGAATTACAACACCTGGAAATAAAAGATGTATGTTTCTAGGTCAGACTGTCTGCTGTGTTGGATTCACAGATGAAAAATGAGTGTGAAGAGATTTTATACAAAGAATAAAACATGTCTTTCCTGTCTTCTGACAGTGGCTCCCCCACAAATGTTTGTTGGAGTTATGTTCCAAACTCATAGGTAAACCCAATTCTGAATTCATTCCTTCCTTCTCTCTTCACAACATTTGCAAAAAGAGAGGAAGGGAAGAAAAATTCAGGGCTATTTCAAGCATCTGACGTCACTAAACAACCTGAGATTTGATCACATTTTCCTTGAACTTTAATTTTCACAATTTGAACTGATAAAAGTTTGATTTCACTAGATAATATAAGGAGGTAAATTAATCTTCTTCTCAAAGCATATAGTTTTTGAACAGATGTCCCAGTCTTGACTGAAAAAAAAACAACATTGGAGACTGTTCTATCAGACAGTACTGGACCCTGGCCCTTGTTCCCCCATCTCTGATTCTAAGCATTCATCCCTCCTCCTCCAGAGCATATTCCTGATGGACACATTCATGTTGTAGCTCCCTTCCAGTAAGTGCTGGTCCCCCTCCACACTCAGCCCTGGTGGCTGGTGCTGCTGCTGAAGGTGGAACCACATAAAGGGGCTTCTCTATGTTCACAGCTCTCCTCAGGCTAAATCTCTGCATGCCTGCCTACATTCCTAAAACCCTCAGATTGTGATTCCAGGTTTCATGGTGTCATCTGACCTATGCTTACAATTAAAAGCCTAAGCCCATGAGACAGACAGGATTTGACACAGCTGCAGACGTTTCACCTTTCCTAGACAGGCTGGTTTACCCTCTCTGCCAGGTCACTGGTATTGCACCTCTGCATTTGCTCACTATTTTGGGAGCTTCAGAGCTCCAGATTTGAAAGGATGCATCATCATGTTTCTTCTTAGACTTGTGTCAGGTGACATAAGTGGTCTGAACATTTGATCCACAATTTATAAGAGACTTCATTAAATGCAAGAAGTGTTAATCAAGGAGGGGGGGGAAAAGCTCTAATAAGCATTTCAGCATTGCTAATTTGCACAGATGGTTGAATTGGAGGGAATATGCAGAAAGAAAAGATAGATCCTGAACATACTTTGAAAAGAATTTTTCACCCAAATAGAAATAACTTTGTGAAGCAGCCAAAGACAAAAGTTTGCTGAGGCAGCAGCACAGAGGACAGGTTCAGGGAGTAAACAATTGGGTACCATCATGATGGCAGCACACTATTAAGAAAGACAATTAAAATATTTTAAAGAAACAAAATGAAAATCAGTTTTGTAGCTCATATCTCTACTTTTTTCACTCAGCAAAACCTCGGATTCAATTTCTAGTGCACTACATTACAAACAGATGCAAGTAGTAAGCATGCCATACTCTCATAAGCAGGACAGAGAAAACATAAATCACTTATCACCCTAAAATACGTATGATACCCAAAAACTACAGGCTGTTTGAGGGGTTACAATTATGTCTATTGAAATAAGTGATATCCAGACATAGGAAGGCTCCTAACTCTTTAAATTATACTATAAATAGATCCATCTTGTTTTCTTCCTCTATTGTACGATTGGTGAAAGGGATATGATAAGGTGCACATCAGTAAAACCACTGCAAAAACAGTTTTTGTCAACTGTAAATACATATTCACTAATTACAATTAGAAGTGTAAGACTGAAAAAGTCTTCCTAGTCTCAGATATTGTCCCTGTGCTAACCCAAATGGTCATATATTAAGTGGTGCCAAAATCTGGTCTATCTGCTTTATGACAGCATTAGAACATACATATGAATTATAGAAAAAAAAATCCCTTTTCAATTAAAAATCACTATTGCCTCAGGTGATTATTGATTCAGAAGTTTTTTGTCTCTATTCAGGAAGATGTGGAATGATTTCTGCAATGGCCTAACAAGTCAAGTGGACTTTGCAAAAAAGGATACAGAATTCTTAAACTGCAATCACAAAGTAGTGGCAGTCTGAGTTTGTTGTATTAGTAAGAGATTGCAATCAGTTCTTAAAGCTTTAAGGTTAATATATGGTTTAGTTAATATTCCAATGTGAGTACACTTGGTTATACACGGATTTATGTGCAAACACACACACTCTTCTAACTGCACTATAAATAAATGATTCATGCATTGAGCTTTCTAATCATCAGAACGAGTGATAATTGCAAGCACTCTGAAGCATATGCTAGCATAATTCCATTGTAATCTTAGAGGGGAAAGTCTTACCTTTTGCAAAGGCAGTAGCAAAATTCCCAATGCCGTCCCTAAGTTAGAGTTTGCCTTACTATAAAAATTACTAGCAACAAGCTAGTAATTGTGTTCTGTCTATTAAGTGGGACTGTTCAGTTTAACAGGACACACTATAAGGTGCTTAGCAAAAGCTCCTTCAGTGCTTTTGGTGTATTCCTGGAGCACAGACCTGGAAAGTATAGGTCAGATACCACATTGTGTGAATGAGCTCTTAGTCTGGGAACAGGACAGACATTTTCTGCTTCTTTAATGTGACACTTGGAACATTCTTTAAAGGGATACTGAAATAGAAAATAGGAGTTCATTGTGTAGGGGAGAAAAAGCAGAGAATTACAAATGCCGTGAATGACAAAGGAGATTGTGGTGTAGGTAGAAACCAGGCAATGTATATGACTGACTACTGTTGTTCCATTTCTTCCCTACCTACTGAGAAGCTGGACCATTACTCAGTATAGACCACCTTTTCTTTCCTTCAAAGCTGTGTAAAAAGCTTTTGTCTTATGGAAATTATTGTAGCTGTACATTTAATGTACTTTTAACCTCAGATGATACTATTTGGAGATAGGAGAAGCAATTAAAAGTTACAAATAATGAGCAAGCATCCCATGAGCAATTCTAGTAACCCTGTTACAACAAATAATTTCAGCAATTGGACTGTTTGCAGAAACATTTTTTAAGTAGGTATTAGAAAATGTCCGTGGAAAATGAGTCAGAACAGTCATTATCTTAGCCACAGACCCCCCCCTTACAGAATTAGTTTCAGCTTTCTGAGAGAAAAAAAAGGCCATGTGACTTAGTCATCCTACAAAAATTACTGGAGAAACTGGGTTTTAAATACTGATATCACACACTGAACCATTAATGAGCAATCTATAAAACAAAATAGGTCTGGGAATGCTTGCAGGCACAGTAATTCAAACCACACTCTTCATTCTCTCCGTCTCTTTCATTCTTTTATTGCATTATATTAAACTGAATGGATAATTTAAGCAATTAAAAGGCAAAATAATTTTCCTGGCCTAAGAAATTACATTGGTTTTATTAGGCTTGTTAATTTTTATATAAAAATCTAGGTTTTTAGTATTAGTGTAATATAGAAGGAGTTACATGGATTAGAAGGGCTAACATAAAATCTCCAAAAGATTAAAATATTTACTACTTGACAAAGGCATACATAATCAAGTTGGCACCTCCTTACTACAAATGCATGCTTGAAAGTTTAGGTTTGGATAGGTTTTAAAGGATTATTTTTATTAAAATATCCCAGGCTGCTAGAAATAGACCTCATGGTAGACAAACAGTAAACAAGGTCACATACTTCCTACCTGTTGAATAGGGAAAAGCATGCCAGATTTCTTTGCCAAAAATCCCCTTTTGTGCCTTTGTTCTAAATAAACCCAAGGCAGCTCATTGCCAGAGCCTCTCTGCTTCCTGCACCCCCTCCCACTCCAGGCTTAAGATTCCATTTCTAGAAGCAACAGATAATTGGGGATCGTTTGAAATCAAGTATTGAGTTTTCTATTTTTAGCCACACTAATAAGGATGAACAGAAATTCTTTCCAGAATTTCACCTCTTCAGCTTAGGAACGAGTAATCAAAATTTGTAATAACGCCTTGGTTTGTGTTTCATGTTAATGGCTGAAGTGCCTCAACAGCCTTGGGAAAGGAACAGCTTGCTTGTCTAATTGAAGCTGGCAATATTTCCATGTCTTATTTCAGCTGGTAGGTACTGTAGCAACCAAGGTCATGTAAGAAAATTTCAGCATATGGTAACAGCTGTGCCTGTGATTGCAATATTTTCTGCAGATGGTTTATTCATCATTAGATAACAGTCATGATTATTGAGGGACTAATTGGATTTTCAAACAGCTAATCTTAGAGGATGGAAGAATTACAATAGAAAAGTTTGGTGTAGCTTAGGGAGTCTCTTTATTCAGCTCCTTTCCAACACTCAGGTTTTTCTTTTATCTAAGAAGATATTTCCTTTCTTTATCTGCTTTCTGTCAAACAATTTCATCACCTGCAAGAAAAGCAGTCTCCCTCATTTCACCTAAATACTAATGTCATCTTTCTTCCATGTACAGTGCCACCACCAAAAATCTGAAATTTTTTAATAACATTTAAATGACTGGTATGCTATACAGTTCAGCATGTCAGAGTCCTTCCTTAGGACAGCCTTGTACATGTTTGTACAAGGTCAAGGAGATCAGTTTAGCAAGTTAATGAATCACAGTACATAGAAAAACAAGCATTGTTCTTTACTTTTAAACATCAAGACACTTTTTCCAAATCAGAGCCCTAAACATGTTTCTGTCCAAAAAACCTCTAGAAAAAATCCAAGGAGTTAGGAGACTCATGCAGATTGTGAGAGCCCCAGAGTTATCAGAGGGGAGAGTTATGGCATTAGAAGTCAGACACAGAGGTAATTGGCATGAATGAGTGTTTTAAGATCAAACAGAATTGTTCTTCTGATCATGTGACAAAAATTCTTCCACGGGAGATGGTGTCTTAACCAAAATAGGTGTCTTAAAATTCTTTTTATGTTTTGTCAATTCAGGGCCATATGACTCTTAAATTCATTTAGAAGGAACACTGAAGACCAGAGTACTACATAGGAGCATAGGTAACAAAATCAATTCCTTAGAGGATCTGTCTTAGACTTTAATACCAGCATTTTGCCTAATAACAGTAACAATAGTAGGATTAGATTTTCATAAAGATTTAGACTACTCAGTCACATTCTATGTTTAACAATTCATCAGTATTTAAGTATACAGTCTTGAAGACTTTTAGCCTATGATAGTTCCTGTATATGGGCTGTTAGCTACAAAACTCACATACAACTCTTCAGCAATTAAAAAAAAGTACCATTTAGTCTTGCTGGATTTCTACACTAAAATCTGCTCTTTTAATTCCTTTCTCTGGAAATATGTATTCTTTTGTTTCAGCTCAACCACAAAAAAGGCTGGACTAAAAGAATACTGATGTCTTACATAATAGAATTTTTTTTCTCTATCTGATCTTTATTCTTTCTAGGCTGATTTTGCAAGTTATTTAAGGACACATTAAAGTTACAGTGTTCTAGGAGATTGATGCAGTGGTCACAGCTCCAATGGTATGCCTGGGATCTGTGTAATAGCAAATACAAGGCGTGACTACTGCACCTCTTTGAACATGTTATGGTCAGCATATTATGTCTCATTCAAACACATGCATAAAGTTTTACTCTGGTAATTACTGAATGATGATTGTGCTCTGGTCAGTTTAAAGACATCATAATCTGAGATCCACTGGGGGAAGAAAAGGTGATATTCCGTTCTCCAATTCCCTTCTAATGACAGTAAAACTTTGCTGGGCTTCTTACTGAGTCTCTCTACTCAGGTATGGAAAAAAATGGGAGACATGCTAGTGAATGGAATAAAATCACTCTAAGAACAACAGTCTGAGAGGAGAGACAGGAGAAATTAGCAGTAGCTGGCAGGTAAAAAGTTTGAGATCTTGTGCCTGAACAGCAAGTAGAGAACAAAGAGGGATATGGACTTATAAATAACAAAAAAGATATGTTTAGTTTGGAATAAAAACCTTATTCCCTGAGGAGAGTCCCTCAGCACAGCCTGACTAATGTAGACTCTCCTCAGAAACAGGGAGAGCATGTACCCCAGGGAGATGCTTTGGTGAAGGTGTTGTGGTTCTTAGCCTAAACTGCAGCTGTAGAAAGCCAGGTCTCAATGGAGAGATACCATTACACAGGGTTCTTCTTTCAAACCCACTTCTATAGATTTTATGAATTAACGTCACTTGACATTTGAAACATATTTTTAGGAATAATACGTGAGGATACAAAAAGAAATTATTAGAACAAGGGATAAAATTAAGAACTGAGAGTTGTACTCCACAGTTACTTTAAGCAGATTACTGAAACCCTGTTTCTTAATTCACTGATCTTGTACAATGAGGATAATCTTTATCCACAGGGTTTTGTGAATGGAATTTGTGAAGTGCTTTGAGGGCTTCTCCATGAAAGTCTTATAATCTGGAATTGCAAAGCTTTATTAAAATGTTTTAGTGTGTCTAAGAAGCAGGTAAAGCAAACATAAAAGCTGAAAATTTGTGATTTAAAACATTTATGTAGACTCATTAGTATTCTGAAAGAATTCTGAACCAGTAGTTATAATACACCAGTGTATATGGATATCTGTAAGACATCATGAAGCATAACCAGCCCTAGCACTTTACTACTTTACCACTTTAGACTTTCTGCTTCTAAAAATATGTACTTAGAAATTTAATATGTAAATAGAAAGTTTATTAAAATACAATGCACTCAGCAGTGTACACTGTGTATCTTTTCTGTTTAATGTCTCATTTCTAGTATTCTTCTACCAGTGTCATCATACTTAGCACTGTTGAAATTTAGACTATCTTGAAAGATACAAAAACTTAAGTGTCTTAAAGAATTCATATTATTTACTTTATGAGATTTAAAACTTACAAAAGAAGGTGCTACCAGTGTAACAGCTTACTATTTTATGTTATTTTACAACATACATAGATAACTCTGAACAGATAATGCAGATTCTTTGTATATTATGCCTATCAGTTGTGTGTTAGTTAGTGTGCTGAAAAACCCAATTAATGCGTGTTTTGCACAGCTCCCTTCTTTGAATCTTAATATAAACATGTATTGTGACAAGTAAACCAGCTATAGTGTCTTTTTAACTGGTAGCTAAGCTTTGTGTGAAGAATTAGAGGGATAAAAAAAAAATCCATTGCCACACTAGGAACTTTGCTTCAGAGGTTACTTGCTTTTTTTACAAGAAAAATGAAAATAGATTCCTGTCTGTTCATCTGACTTCATCTTCCAATTTCTGAACAATTATGGCTTTTTTCTGCTGACTACCTCATGCAAGTTCTGAGCACCACTGTGCCACTACATCTTCTGAGACACCCCTGTCTTCCCAGAAACTCACCCTATGTCCACTCTGCCATATCATGTAAGGCACTTTCTGCAGCCTTGTAACCATGGCAGTTGCTGGTAGGCTTGAGGAAATAAGCCCTTGCAGAGGGCAGGATATAGTCACATGGATTCAGCATCCTACTAACTTAGTTATCCAGCAGCAAGTGTGAACAAATTCTGCCTCTCTGGTTGTGAAAGAGGACAGAAGGTTTTCCTCTCCTGGCTATACATTCTCTGCTTCTACAGCTCTCACCCATGGGTAAGGTGAAAATGACCCAGGCATTGAGCTGCACACCAAATTGCACATGTCCTTTCCACAAGAAAAGGCTGACAATATCCTGAGCTGTTCCATTGCCAAGTTGAGGAAGGTGACCCTTCTCCTCTACTCAGCATTGGTGTGGCCCCACTTGGAGGGTTGTGTCCAGTTCTGGGTTCCTCAGTACAAGAGGGACATGGACACACTGGAAAGAGTTTAAGAAAGGTCCACAAAGATGATTAAAGGTTTAGAGCATCTCTGTTGTGAGCAAAGGCTGAGAGAGATGTTCAGCCTGAAGAAGAGGAGGTTTGAGGGGAATCTTATCAATCTATATAAATGCTTGAAGCATGGTACAAAGAGGACACTGCCAGACTCTTTTCAGTGGTTCCCAGTGACAAGATAAGAAAGAAGAAACACTTTTTTACTGTGGGATGGCTGAATGCTGGTACAGGTTGTTCAGGGAAGTTAAGGATTCTTCCATCTTGGAGATATTAAAAATCTCTCCAGACATGGTTTAAGAGGAGCCCTTCTTGAGCAGGGGGTTTGGGTCTGATGAACTTCAGAGGGTCCTTCCAACCTCAGCATTCTGTGATCTCTGAGCTGTGATTTTAATACAGCTTTAATTCTGGCATAGACAAGAATTTGTCAACAAGTTTTGAAGAGCTCTAGAGAGGGTGTGTGAAGTTCTAAATGTTTGTTATTGTTGGATATACTCAATAATGTAGCTAAAAACTCCTTCAAACCAATAAACCCTCAACCTAAGAACTTGCCTAAACTGCAGACGGGAGAAGGAAGGAAAGAAACTTTACAAACAATGATTTCCCTTCATGTTAATGGGAGAAATACAGGTTTATCAAAGCTCAGCTGAGTATTTTGGTGATCTCCTTCAATAGCCTCTTCTATGGCTATTAAACCAGATTTTAAATGAGCAAGGAATAGAAATCCCTCATAATACTCATTCTAAAATTAGAAACAAGGCTTAAGAACATGTTTCCACATCAAATACACAGCCAGAGCATTTCATTATAGCCATCACAAAACATTTGAAGTGAGAGTGATTTGGGCCAGTGTAGAGCTGGTGGAGGTGGAGTGCAGAATTTAGGAAATACTTGTTCCTTTTTCCCAGTGCTAAAATTAGAAAATCTTGGCACATTTTCAGTTTGTAGACCAAGTTGTATCTTTGTTAGATGTCCAATTGCATGAAATTGTACTGATATAAAAGCAGTAAGAGTGAGAGAAAGATCCAACTTTAAAAGGAGAGATGGATCAAAGATACACTATTGAAATCATTATCAAAACTTCTTGGAGCAAATTGACAAAACAAGAGACAGGCAAAACAATTTTCAGTCCAAATGATGTGAAATTTTGGGAAGACAGATGTTTCTGTGAGAATAGTTGAAGTTACCTGAAGAGGAATTTTTGAAACTGTTTCAAAATATTGTAATTAAATTTTTTTACCCAAATTAACCCATTTTTCACTTCTATCCTGGGTACCTTCAATCTGCTCCACAACACTTAATTCTAATAGTGTTTAATTTCATTTTCTTCTGGGCTAATTCCTGCATAAGGACTGCAGGTCTATTTATTTTTTTGCTGTATTAATAAAAAATGATGAAGTGCATTTGGCCCTACTTTCCAAGCTTCTCCTCATTCTTCATTTCAGGTTGGAGGGGCTTTTTTTTTTCTTTTTGGAAATATCCAGGTTACTTCTGAACCTTGTGGCATAACATGGGAGTCACATGGTTTGTGCATGGCTGGAGATCTGTCCTGGGCAATCTGAGGACTGTGTACCAGACCTTCAAGCCAACAAAGTCATCTGCAAAACACAGTTTTCTGTTTAAATGAATCTAATTTTTTTTCATCTCATCTTTTCCAAAAAAATCTGGAACAATTTCCCATGGAGCAGGACTTCCTACTCTTACTCAGTTTTAATTTGGATCATGTGTGTCTGGAAAAAGAAGTTAAAATAAGGTTTTGGGGTGATTTTTTGCTGTTTCAGTTCTAGCACATGCACAGCTAGCACAGGAGTGTAGTGCTGGTATATGGGAACATGATGAAACAGCCTCTTGGTCAGTCCATGCTGACAAATAAGATGGTCTGTGTTTACTGAGCTGCAGGACACCACAGGTCTGTGGCAATGCTCAGATTTTTTTCATATTCCTGGTGCTGTGTGTGTCTCAGTCTGCAGCCCCAAATGGGTCTAGGTAATAGAAAGTCTCTGTTGTAGCATAGGAGTTGTGAGCTCATCCACTCACCTTTGCTGCAGCTATTCCTTTGAATGAAAAGTTTTCTGAGGTTACAAGTAGTAGTGCAAGTAGCAGCTATGCCCAGGGCAACAAGGAAGAGTCTGTGCAACAGTCCTGGATTTCCTGTGGTATCTTACCAGGAGGGGGGAATAATCTCCCACAGACCACCCCAAATCATCAAACTAGTATGAACTGTACTTACCATGCCAAGAAACAGGCATCAAAGCTCAAGTGCTTACATATTCTATTAAGTATTCTAATATTAGAGCAGGGAGACCAGAAAAACTGCAACCTTTTGTTTCCCTGAGGTCTCCTAAAGAAGGCCATGAGGGACAAAACAATATATTTTTTATGTTCTTCTCTACAATATTA
Source organism: Aegithalos caudatus (assembly GCA_013389925.1). Taxonomy (NCBI): domain Eukaryota; kingdom Metazoa; phylum Chordata; class Aves; order Passeriformes; family Aegithalidae; genus Aegithalos; species Aegithalos caudatus. Next base: position 125,572 of record WEIU01000503.1, on the reverse strand, counting down.
AACCACTTAATAGAATATGTAAGCTCTTGAGCTTTGATGCTTGGTTCTTGGCATGCCAGAGGCTTTGTTACATGTTTCTACAGTAATTGAAAGAAATATCCATCTGTAGCAATTTCATTTTTTAGCAAGCTGAACAGATTCTTGGGAGGTAGGAACTGCAAACATATGAAACAGAATAAAATAGTTTCTATCAAGCTCAATTCTTTTAGTTCTGCTTTTGAGGAAACAATCACAGAGGAGTGTTGTAGAGGAGCCCTGGAATCAGAGCTAACATATTTGTAATCTTGGTTCAAATAATGCTGCATGTGGCCAACCCTGGGGATGCTTACAAACCTGCCTCACCAAGTTAGCAGACAGGGCTGGGGTTGTGCCACCAAACTCTGGGTGCAAGACAGGAGCTCCAATTATGCAGCTCAGACTTGTTTCCTGAGTCACAACAACTGTTAACCAAATCTCATCTACCTTATGGTTCATCATGGTTCATCTTCCCCCTTTCTTATCCTTCACTCTGCTATGGTTTGTTGATACAATTTTGGAACAGTGATTTCTCTCCTGCCCTTTTTGCTTACATTGTTGACCAGAATGTAACCCTGATCTTGGTCCAGAAATGCAGATGACACTACATTACAACTAAAAAGCAACAGTCACAGAACAGCTATTCAAAAATCATTTTAAAAAAAGGAGAAATGGGATATGCTACAAGCAGAGGTGACCTGGTATCTTGGAGGAGTAGGATAAAAGTGAAATGGAACCAAGAAAGAACTTAGGAGAAATATGTAAAGCCAGAACTTTGTAGACATTTGGCAAGGTGCTGAACAGGGAAAATTTCTTTGAATAGCGGAGAATCAAGTTTCCACTGTGAGGTTTGTTATGGCCTTTGAGAGCTCAGAATTTTTACAGCTTCAGCAGATGGACTTCACCCAGGTAATATGTTATTTTTTTGGAACCTAAGATGTGTGGTTAGCAGTACCCCCACCAACATCTTTCATTTCTGAAGCTGGCACTGTTTTGGTGATTGGCAACCGATTGCCTACGATGCATGCTCACAGCACTGTGACATCCTGACATAGAAAATCTCACCACTCTGGAGTGCCCCATTAATACTACTTCCAATCTAAAGGCACAAAACTTCCCCCAAGCAAGGTTCATGCACCATCTTACCTTTCTGCTGAAAGGCAGTGGGGATTTGTTTGCTATTGTTTGCCCTGCACTATTCTCATCTGAAATGTGTAGCTGCAGAGAAGAATTACAGTGAGATTCCTTTTTTTTCTGCCAGGTATTAGACTGAGATCAGTTGTGCATTGAGCTGGGCTCTGCAGGTAGCTGAGCACCTGAGGGCAAAGAGAGGTGCTGTAAGGCCAGTCTGTGAAATACATGAGATTTTAATTTACATTATGAACATCATAAGCCTTTGACTTTACAGCATCCTCTTGAGAGCAAAGCCAGAGCATCTTTTCTAGGCAGGGATGATCCCAGCAATGAAATGTCAATTCAGAGCATGTTGTTCTGCACAACTCCTCATACTGTTTTATTTTTTATTAATATAGTGAAAAAATAGAATTGCATAATTGGTTGGGTTGGAGGGTCCTTAAAGATCATTATGTTCTAAACCTTTTGCCTGGGGCACAAACATCTTCCACTAGACCAGATCACTCAAAGTCCCATCCAACCTGACCATGAACACATCCAGGGGTAAAGCATTCTCAACTCCTCTAGGCAACCTCTTCCACTGCCTCACCACCCTCAAGAAAGTGCTTGAATATTCTATGTAGCTGACATCCAGCCTGCAGAAGTCAGTGTCACCAGAGAAATCACTGCAGAGCAGGACTATGCCCAAAACAAAACAGCTTTATGACAACTTTCTTTCCCTATAGTCTGCACTCCCACAATGACAAAACAAACAAATAAAAGAGAAAAACATAACCTTTAATCTGCAAAACCTAGGTTTATAATGTCCCATTACTTTGACATAAAGAAATCTGGCAGTGGCAGAAATCTAAATACATTTATAAACCAAACAACCTTTGCTCGCCATCTCCTTTGGAGAACAACCCTTTTCCCAGGCTGTTTCCATCCACTCCAACTCTAAAGCGCCCACTCCAGCTGGTTGTGTCTTTCTCTCCTCATGGTCTGGCTGCTGTCTCTCACTGCCTTCTCAGCAGTCTGTTTGCAGGGCAAGTTCCTGGCTACTTGCTGCAGCTAATCCTGTCTGCTGCCTTGCCTTGCCCTCTTGTTCCCACCTGGCACAACCTCTCCACTTTGACCTGAAGGTCCTGCCTGACCCAGTGCCTCTCCTCACAGGACACAACACAAAAGGAAAACAAGCAAATTAATCATTTCACAGGTGGCTTATAGCAAAGTGTCAGTGCTGACTAAAAAAGATTTGAGAATAAAAAGTGTTCTGTAAGTGTTCTGGCAAAAGCAGAAAAAAAAGAACGTAATCTTTGATAAAATGATGGAGGTCAGCAAACTGTAGCTAAAAATGGAGATAGCAATGAGATAAACACCAGCTGTTTTTTATATCCTTCTGAAGCAGTGTACGAGGTGAATTTCAGGTGTTTAAGAGAACATATGCAAAGTTCTTGGAAAACAAACTGCCATAAAGGAATTAGAGGAAGAAGGAATATATATGGTTGCTGCTGACCAGGATAAATTATTATTAATGTTTGCAATGGATACCCAAATAGCAGGCACCAGAACAGTGCAATGGTTTGGCCTCAAAAAGCCTCTAGACACCAAACTTTTTCACATAGCAAGATGTAAAAGGTCCAGTTTCTGTGTTTTGCATTAGTAGGGGGGAAGTGAATAGAGAAAGCTGACAGCTGCCAGATGGCACAAATAGCTCCACATTACCAAGTACATAAGTTTATGACAGAAGACTTGCAGTTTTGCAAGAGCTCAGCCTTCAGAAAGTACCCCTAAAAGTTTTTATTTTATAAATCAGGGTGACTGAACAAGGTTTTCATCTTCCTCTGGAATACTGTTTATCTGGAATTTTTGGCCATCAGCTTCAATCCCCTGCTTCAGTGAATTCTGCATGCCACAGTCCCCTCTCCCAGCTCCTGCAGTCCTTACAGCATATCTCCAGGAGGTGTTGGAACTGCTTGGGGCTTACCTTGGTGACTGTTTCTCCATGTATCCTTTACTAACATATGAATTCCTGATATCACCTAGGGCAGACCTGAAAAAAAAAAAGCTGAACTCCAGATCCTGTAAGATGGGTAGGGTCACAGGAAAATACATAGGATGTTGTTTTTTATTCTTGCTATCAGCTCATGGGATTTCGAACTTCATTAGAACAGATTCCAGAGACCAATAGGAATATTTAAACTGGGCCTTACAAGGTACACTGAGCTAATCTTAAGTAAAAGATGAGAGAGTCACGGCTTAAGACTTCTGTGACCAGCTATGAGCCAAGATCCACAAATGTAACAGGGAAATGCAGCTTATCTCCATGCATCTTCTTTTCTAGGGCTTTCTGCATGTAATTCTGCTCACCTGACCAACTAAAGGACAAAATTTTATGGCTGTAAGTCATATCTCATTTCTTTTAGAACAGGACTGAAGTAAAAAACCCTACATGATGGTTAGAAGTGAAATGGAATAAGATGGAACCAGAAAATTTCCCTTAATATATAAAATCAATATCTGTACTCTTTAAATAAAAAGTCTGTAGTCTGGACACTTGTGCAAGATGCTCTTTTTGCTCTGAATAAATTTGTCCTGCTTGTTTTCCAGGTATGTGCAGCCATGAAAAGAGGATCAGCTCTGAGTTGGTTTATGAAGTTTCAACAACACAAACAGGGAAATCTGTTCTGTGTCATCAGTATTAGGCACTGAATTTGTATGTCTGCAGTAATTGCCAAAAGATTTCCCACCCCAGCTTTGTTGTGATTCTGATGTTCTCTAAATGTCAGTGAAATCAGATAACCGCCCCTTCGCTAAATAATGTCTGTCCTCTCCCTCTGTCCAGGGGACGAACATATTGCCAGGGACTTTTAAATAGAATGAAAGATGGGGAGTGCTGAAACAGCCACATGTACTTCAAATTCTTCTTGTTAGAGTGGTTGTCATTAGCACAGATTATTTTTGTTCATTGCATATGTACGTTTTCTAAATAAAATTCCCAGTACTATTGCCCCTTTCTCAAAAAACCATCAGGCACTCAAGCCCAAAGTTATAGCAAAAGAAAATTTTTATCTCTTTAGAAGGCAAAATAAATCATTCTGTGGGAATACTGCCAATCAGAGGCTTATTGCAAATGAAAAAAAATTACACAACTATCATTTAATTTGGATCAATGGCACCTGTTTCTAGGTAGATTCAGTGCAACTGTTTTGTGTGCAGATGTACAGAGATGATGTTATTATTTATAGAAAGGTTCACAGCTCATTAGAAACCATCTTGTAAAAAAGCTGACTTTAAAACCTCTGAAGATGCTTTTAGGGAGTTTCCAGATGCTTGGATAGTCAGCCAAATCTCTGGTCCACAAGAACAGGATGGAGATCTAAAAAAAAATCAGGTTGTGTTTTTAATTTTCTCCTGCGATATCTCTTGCATTTAGCACTGAAAGAAAACATAATAATTCAAGAGAACCAAAATCTGTCAGAGTTCAAAGGAAAGTTTCAGTTCAGTTTGTGGATGTCCAAACTGGCATCCTTTCCCTACAGGTGATAAATGCAACTGATGTCTCTCATAATCTTTTCTATAAATAACATCAACACAGAGTTTTGCAAGACAGGGTCCAAAGAGAATGAGGGTAGTTGATATTCTACTCTCAACTGAATAAATGCAGTATCATTACAGACCTTCCTTTCTTTTTAGAATTTTAAAAACTTTACCTGTTAGTAAAACAAATTTATTTTTTGTGAAATTTTATAGACTTATTCTAGAAGAAAGAAAACACTATCTGCGTTTGATCCTCTATAAAGAACTGAAACTAATGAGTGGACAAAAGATGAGTGCAGAACTGTGTTCTCACTGTGCAGTGTTCATGTGCATATCCACACATGCAGAATTTTTTACTGTATTTTCATCCGTTTACTATTCAGTACCATGACATGTTTTCATACAGATGCTGTACCTGAGTTTGCCTCCTCTTTTGTTCCTTCAACAACCTTCTACAGACTTGTTAAGCAGTGGAGAGTGCTTTTTCTTCAGCAGTGTTCTCCTCCATCAACATTTGCTGCTTCCACACACTGAGAAACACACTTTCCTCCCAGCTTCCACAATTTAAGTCTTATCACGTAGGTAGAGGCAGTCTACTGGCAGTCAAAACAGACATGTCTTACTTTGCATTTTTCATGATACCAGTACCTGTGAACAGAAACTTCACAGATCTTCATATTTAACTACTACTGGCTTAGTTTACTTTAAAGGATAAGTTGTGCGAAAAGAGAAAAGGAGAACTGAATGTGAACATGAGAAAAAGCTGAGTTATTTCACTGGCCTTTTGCTGGTTGTCCCTTAGGTTCAGTAGGGCAGTTTTAAGAAGGAGGTTTTCAAGGAAACCTTAATGACTCTGGAGCCCTTGGTCAGCCAGTCAGGGTAACCTGCAGAACCTGGAGGAGTGGAGCAGAGCTGGTGCTGACTGCACAGCCTGTAGCAGCAGAAATAGCACAGCTCCATCAAAGCACTGCTGTCCTGACCTAAAAACCCAGCTAGGGAATGAGTTCACAGCCACAGGGGCAGTGCTGAGCTGACACAGCTACCCTGCTCTCCCTCTTCATGCTTTCCTGAACATGCAGTGTAACACTCAGCCTGCACTACATAGTGTATTTATTATTTTATTTTTATTTTATTTTATTTTATTATTTTATTTTATTTTATTTTATTTTATTTTATTTTATTTTATTTTATTTTATTTTATTTTATTTTATTTTATTTATTTTATTTTTATTTTATTTTATTTTATTATTTTATTTTATTTTATTTTATTTTATTTTATTTTATTTTAAAATTATTTTTATTTTTTATTTCTTTACATCTCCAGAGCCTTAATGCTACGTAGGATTTAACACATCCAGCAAGGCACTAGAACAAAGGGCCATGCCCAAAAAAGTAATGAACACATGCTGTCATAACATGACAGTTAAAGTCACCTCCCCTGCCCCTGTGAAACCTTCTGTTTCTTCAGCCTCCCCAGCACATATGCTTTACCAGCTCAAACTCACTCCTGCATTGGTAAATACATATCATCAACTACCCTTTGACTATTTTATGCTAACAGAGTCTATGTCTCTGCTGGAAAACGTAGCACCATTTCATTTGGTTTAGTAAGCTTAAAGAGGGTTTACTCAGCTGCAAGTAATACCTCTGGTACTTGTGCAGTGTGCTTTACCTTCTGACCACAGACACAAAAGTAGTACACAAAAGAGAAAAAATGAAATTTAAAATCTTTGCTCCAGAGCAAATGACTTTCAATAGTTCAGGAAACGCTAAGGAGAAGACCAGTTTTAAGACAGTAGACAGAGTGATCAAGAGTGACTTTTTTTCCACAGAGGACAGCTAATAGGTAATGATACAGCCTTACAAATTCTGTATCATTCATGGAGGTAACCAAGCCCATGGAAAAGATGTGTCCCAAGGCTGAGGACCTAGAAATCTGGGACCTGATGGCAGGAATTAGAACCAGATGTCAGGGCCTTGGCAAGGCATAATTTCTTTAATTTTGAGGAAAATAAAAACAATTACCTCTCACAGAACTTCCAAAAGAGTGAGGTAAAATTTGCTAATTGCTTATTTCTAAAAATATTTCAGTGGTATTAATGAAAAAAAGAGCACAGACCAGAATCCAGAACGAGAGTCAAAACCAGTGCTCACTAAAATGTGGTTTACCTGTCAATGTTTGCCTAGGCTATATGTGTTTCTAATAACTACAGCTGAAAACAATATTACATCTGTGTTTTGCATAGGAAGAAAGAGATCAAAACCTAAACCTGTGCTACAATCCAGCCTTTGCTGTGACTTTGGTGACAAACCTTCAGCCCCCTTCCACCACTGTCCAGTCAAACAACTTAGTTGTTCTGGAAGGATCCATAGAATGGTTTTCCATGGACAGGGACACCTCCCACGAGAGCAAACATCAGGTTCCTCAGTGTCCCATCCAGCCTGGCCTTGAGCACTCCTGGGGTGGGGAATCCACAACTGCTCTGGGAAACCTGCTCCAGTGCCCCAATACCCTCACAGGGAAGAATTTCTGCTTTATATATATACTAAATTTCCTCTCTTTCAGTTTGAACTCATTACTCCTTGTCCTTTCATTATAGTTCCTGATGAACTATCTCACTCTGGCTTCTTCTGGGCCCAAAGAGGCTCCAAAAGGCAAACACAGCAGGAGCAACCTTTCATAATGCTGCACCATAGAAAAGTTGGTAGTTTCTCTTTCTTTCTTTCTTTCTTTCTTTCTTTCTTTCTTTCTTTCTTTCTTTCTTTCTTTCTTTCTTTCTTTCTTTCTTTCTTTCTTTCTTTCTTTCTTTCTTTCTTTCTTTCTTTCTTTCTTTCTTTCTTTCTTTCTTTCTTTCTTTCTTTCTTTCTTTCTTTCTTTCTTTCTTTCTTTCTTTCTTTCTTTCTTTCTTTCTTTCTTTCTTTCTTTCTTTCTTTCTTTCTTTCTTTCTTTCTTTCTTTCTTTCTTTCTTTCTTTCTTTCTTTCTTTCTTTCTTTCTTTCTTTCNTTCCTTCCTTCCTTCCTTCCTTCCTTCCTTCCTTCCTTCCTTCCTTCCTTCCTTCCCTCCAGTTTCACTTTTTTGCATGTACAAAAGAGTGTAATTCACAGCTCATTTTGTGTTCCCTCATGTCAAAATGCTATCTCACAAGTGCAGATTGATTCTGCAGAGTGCACCTGTTGAAAAATCCTTGACCATTTGGATAGAATAAAAGAATTGCTGGAACCCTGCTCCAGCTGAACCTTTTGACCTGCACCACCAGTGGTGTGCCAAGGCAAAACAGGTTTGCCATATGGGTGATGCACAGTGCTTTGTGGAAGGACTAAACTTTCACATCCCAACAACCATAAGATATCCTCACTGAGCTTTGAGAAGAATGCAGCCAATAAAATGAGAATGCAACCCTAGGGCCCTCTATGGCTCCAATTTCAGTTCCACTTTCAGAATAGGAGCTTTATCTTAAAATCTTTATTCAGGCACATGCACAGACATGCAAAAATTGAAGCAAACTGCAAATGTATCTTCTTACCACTTGCACTTTTCAGGAGCAAGGATCTCAGGCAGTCCTTAACTAAACATTATGAAGCATTTTACTCTAACAATCTTACAAACCCCATTTCTGACACTGGAACTAATTCAGAGTAAGGATCTGAGGTCCATCACACCTCAGGCTCAGGGAACCACATGCTCCTGCAGGATGACAGGACACTACAGCCAGCTGCATCCTGTAATCGTGTGCAACTGGCAGCTCACAACAAACACAAGGCATTCTGAGTTCACTGAAAGTGGAAGACAACAATTCCAATTACTTTTTTATTTGCTCCAAGTTGGGCAGCTTTATGCAGCCTGCAACCAGGGTAATAGAGGCACAAATGTTATCTATGAGGGAATGTATTTCAGCCAGAACTCTAAGATGTTGCAAAGGTTGATCTCTGACCTGAAGGAGGTGTACTTCTCATTTTAAAAAGCTTAAAATTTACATAAAATATTGTTTCCAATAAATCTGGTGTTTTCTCCCCTCATGCTTGTTGTTTTAACTGATACATTAATAACTAGAAATTCATGACAGTGTAGTAAAACTCATGTCAAAAGGACATCAAGTCTGTATGAGCAGCCCTCAGAACAGTGCTGTTATGCTTCAACATGACTGTCAGATTATTCTTTTTAAATAACAAGTAGAAGAGACACTATCTTCTCATCCTTGGAAACCGAGCTGTTTTTTTGCTGATACTTAAAACAACATTAGTCTGAGCCAGAGACTAAGCATGGGAAAACTGAATGTCAGTGATATGCATCAGGCGTTGCTCTTTCAGCCCCAGTCCAGGCTCATAGAAAGAATTGTCAGACAAGTTTCAGTGCAGGCAGGATTTACAGTATAAATGTTAACAAAACAACATAAATAGCAGTGAATAAGACTTGCTGGATGATTGGATGGAAATACTATGGTGTGTTGTGAATGCATTCTTAGTCATTGTGTTGTTTCTTTCTTTTATTTTTGCAGGGGGCTTGCACTCGTTCTACTGAATATATATTCTTAATATAAACTTAATATACGTTCTCAAAACCCAGAGTTCCCCCTTATCCCATAGCTGTAATTATCCTCCCCCAAAGACAAAGACAGATATGCACACAGTAATCACTACCAGAGCTTTCACAAATACCTGTGCCATAAGCAGCTATCACCACTCTATTCATAGTTTCTATGTATGATATGGCAAGTGCACCATCTAGTCACAGCATCGCTCACTGCCACAGCCATGGCCTGCTAAAGCAGCTTGCAAATATTCAAACACACATTGTCCATATTCAAAGTGTTCCTTTTTTCTTTTTTTTCTTCTAATACACAATCAGCTGGCTTCACTGGAACTCTAGGGAAAATGTATTTCTGTTGAAAAAACATGAATATTGATTGGGCAGAGCATGTGGGCAGCCTTAGCTGGAACTTTTCAGTGGAAAGTCACTCATTTGCAAACTCAGCACTGCCCACAAGAGACAGAACATATGTAAGTGTTTATTATGTGAATACATCTGAAGACCTATTTAAGCTGATAGTTTAATGCTCCAACATTTGTGCCACAGGCTTCAATAACAAATGTGTCCTCTACATCAAGTTCTTCCAAAGACTGGAGAGAAGAAAGAATAGCAAAGAACTCTTTTCAGCTACAATTGCTTTTTTGAAAGACTTACCTCATGGTCCTACTCAAAGGAACAACACTGTTTTCCTCTAACTGCGTGTACCATCAGGATACAAACAGACAACTCTTCAACTATTTAGGGTAGTCCTTGCTGAATATCATTGAATTAAACTGCAAATGCATTTTCTTTCAACTTGCCCTTTCCATGAACAAGGATCTCAGGCAGGCTGATTATCACGTTCACTGAATATCATCAATCCCATTTGCTGGATATTATCAATCCTATTATAGCCTTCCCACTTCTTCCCTCTCTTTAAACTTTGCAATGGATGGTAGACACTCATCCATACCAGGATATCCAATTCCTCATCATCTTGTAGTGGTCACAGATGCCCTGCTGCCTGTAAGCAATTGGGTAGAGTATGGCAAATCTAAACAGCACATCTCAGGGGGAACAGAAGAAAAGAACAAAGCCTAAATTCCCTGCTTGTTCTAGCTTTGCCACCTACTTAGATTTCCTCCCCTGCCTGAAGCTAGTCCCGCCTGCTAGAATGACAAGGACTTTGAGGACTTTCATTGTTTCCAGGTTAACTGGGTGGCCTTCATTCTTCTTCTGTCTTGGGATTCTGTGGAGACCATCCCACTGTTTTACTTCACATCCTCAAAGCAAATGCTTGGACTCACCATTCCATTGTCTCTTTAAACTAGGCTATTTCTCCTTTTTCTTCTCCTTTTTTGTGTGCCCCTGCTAAGTAGAACATGAAGTCCTTTGCTAAAGTCGTTGGTGGATTATGTCTGCATCAATTTGGGCATGATCTTCCGTTATAAATGCTCTACCACCACTGTATTTGTTTTGCTTTTATCCATGCCATTGTAGTTGCCCTCAAAGACAGATGGATTTGAGACATTAGTGTGCATAGTGTTAAAGCAGCTCCCTTTTCCCCAAATTCATGCTTCTGGAAATTATATCAATGGACATGATCACCCTGGATCTACCTACTTAGGAACTGGAGGGAGCTACTGGAAAGCCATTCGCATGTCACAATTTCATAAGTGTGGCTAACAATCTCTGACCTTTTCTCTGGAGAGAAAAGTCTTGAGGCTGGGGGAGAGCCTGAATTTTTTGCACCCTTTTTCACTCATCAGTACTAGCTTTTTTTAATGAAGATCATAACCGTAGGATAGGAAAATTAAAATCTCCAGCCAAGATCAATGCAGAATCCATGCAGTAATGAGCAAAATATCAAAAGGACTGATATTCAAAAGGAAGACGACACCCCAAGGTAACAGCAGCAGTTTCATTGAACCTATTGGACATTTCCAGCTTTCTGAAGAGGAGAACAGGACTGGGCCTGCAGGCAGCTGTGCAGAGCAAACCTGATAAAGCTGCAGCTTCTCCCTCTTAGCTCCCTCAACCTCACACGTGCTCTATAAAGCACAAACTAAGATCTCCCCTGCTGAGCTAATCTCTTAGAATATAACAGCCCTGCAGTTGTCTAAAGAAAAACTGCCTCAGACGGGGCTCCACATCAGACTTGGTCCCTTTATGGCTCTTTCCCAACAGTGAGCCCACACGTGATCCTTATGCTTTCATCTCTGGCTTCCAGGCAATCTTTGTTCTCTCTCAGCAAGGAGGCATCACTAACTCTTTCTTGGGCTCAAAACTACAGGGACTACTCCAGCACTCCCTGAAAACAGGCTGCCTTTCATATCTCCCAGCAATCCAGGCTCCCAGCCACCAGATCAGTCAGATCTCCTTAGTCCTCCAAGTTCCATTAGTTAGGAAGAAAAACAGGCACAGGTAAGAGTAGAGGCATGAATCCCTTCAAAGCTTACATTTGCCAGTGATAAAATCCAGGACTCTTGTAATACTTCCAGTAATTTAAACACTGGAAAGTAGAATGAAATAACTCCAAGTTTATTTAGCCTTTTGAAATAGTAACTATTTCTTGCTGGAAATGTTGTAGACGCACAGCTCCCAGCAAGTTGTGATGTGCCTGCATCTGCTCTGGAAATCTGAGTGAAGTTCTGTCCTTGAATTATGTACAAAAAGATTTTTAAAAATTAAAGCACCTATTTTCCCTTTTCCAGTTTGAACACCTTAGAAAGTCATAAGGCAGAGACAGGCAAATAAAAAATCTCACTATATAGTGTGAGAAGCATAAGAATGGATATTAGATTATTGACAAAGTTCCTGTGCATGCCCTTTTGGGTTAAAAAAATATAGTCAAGCAAAATGAGAGAGTCAAGAAGCATACCAGTATACAAAAATCTTTTAATTTAGCTGAATTTATATAAAATAATTTCCTGGTTATCCTTTCATTATTCTTAATTTCCTCTCAGTGATGGTTAATTTAAGATATTGTCATTAATGTAGTGGTCTTTATAAATCACAGAATCCTAGAGTGGTTTGGATTGAAGAGGACCTTAAGGATCATCTAGTTCGACCTCCTGTACTGTGGTCAGGGACACAAATAGGGTGCTCTAAGCCCTATCCAGAACTTGCCAGCACTGACCTTGAACGCTAAAAGTGCACAGTGTCTGCGTTTGGGCTACTAAAAGCCATGTACAAGGTAGAAGAATGGCTGAATCCTACTTTCAGTTGAATTCCGAAGGAGAACAGTAATTCTCTTTGGGGGAACAATTCCGTCTTCCTCTGCTGATGCAGATGTTTTGCTGCAGCTCACCATGTCAGGAGCAGTGGTTACCTATAGGCAAAGGACTTCTGGCATGTTCTCGTCCTCTCTTTTTGCCGTTTTCCCATAACCAATCCCCGGGAATGGGTTACAAACTTTCGGGTGTGAAAAGCGAAGGGAAGGGTTCGCGGAGATTCAGACGGTTCTGTGTTCAAATGCTGCCATCAAGCGGACAGACACGGAGGAGGCTGCAACTAACAGTGAGCACATCGTCTCGAAAAAGGAAAGTGCATGGAGAGACGAAGAATAAAATAGTATTTTTGCTCCAAACTTCATGTTATAAAAACATTTTTGGTCTAATAAAAACTTCTCACTAAGCTTGGCTTATTCCCTCTTCTATATTATATCAATTTCATATTTTAGCATCTTTGAAGTCGCTCAGACTTGACTCTGAGAGACCACGAAGAAGGCTGCTTTGTGCCTGTAGAATTTGTCTTGATTGCTAGGGACAAGGATCATATTCTTCATTGTGTACCCACGGACTTTTCTCAGACCTCAGATATGAGCTTCAGCACAGCTTCCCCATCTCAAGGCCCTACAGGGGACTGAAATGCAAGGAAAATTATCATTTGGGTTTTAGAGCTAATAACCAAAAATTAATTATTCAATGGTTCCTGAAATCCCAAATCAACAGTTCAGTTTATATTTGAAACTGAAACATTTCCCTTTATGTGAAGTCTTGTTCCTCCTCTTACAAAGATTTAAATCATCCTTCACCATCATTATTTTACAATGTACCTTCACGTCCTTCAAGAAAATTTAGAGAAACTTCAAAATATTACTTGATGTTAAAAAGGGCAAAATCCCAGTACATTTTCTGAGTTTCTCTTGTTTGATGGCCACAGAGTTGCAACAAAGCTGCCCTGTCTTTGTGAACCTCAAGTGCTGACTGTAATATGGGTTGAGCAACTACAAAACTCTTCTCTCAAGACACTTCATTCACCTAAGCCAGGCATAATTGGATATTTTCCTAGGCTGTGTGACTTCCAAGAACACAGGATTTGTCCATGCCTCATTCACAAGAAATGCATAGTAAAAGAGATGTTTTGGAAAATTCACAATGTATGTATAGTACATGTGCAATGATTTCATGTTCTCTGGATGCATAAGCGTGTAGTTCTGCCAGGAAGGTCCTATGTTTATAAAAACAAAAAGTGTTCCATATCTGTAGCAAATTGTTTTGCCCTTAAGACTGTGATAGTAAATAAATTTGCCAAGGCAAATTTGAGAAATTGGAGAGGGAATGACATAGTTGTGGAAAGTATTGTACTCGGCCAGTGCAAACTGCCCTGCTGTTTTCAGGGATGGTTTGTACATATTCCTGTAGCCAGGTCCTTAACACTCCTTCACTCTCAAAAGCTGAAGGTCTGTTTTAAATAGCAATACCGTGATCCACCTGGATCTAAAGATTTCTTTGAAAACAGAAACTCATGCTATCAACCTAGAAGAGCAAACTAGTTGGGCTGCTATGGATGTGGATATGGATATATCACCAGCAGATAATTTAGCACTTACAGATGTAATCCTCATTGATCCAGAGCAATGCATACATTGTTGGTTTATGGACCAATATCAAGAATGGCAGGAAAAAGAAAAACCATGTATGTATTCACCATTCAGATATCCTTCTTCATAATCCAGTGATTGTTCCTTCATATGTTCTACTTTTCATAGCAGACAGACCTCTCCCCCGGAAAAAACCAAACCAACATCCCCCCTCAAAAAAAACCCTAAACCAAAACCCAGCCAAACAAGCTCAAAATGAACAAACCAAACTGGAAAATCATCCACAACCTGTCTCTAAAAAAACCAGATATTTGTGGAACATCTATTTTTATTGTGGTTTTTTGTTTGTTTTGTTTGTTTGTTGAAATGCACTGTGATGGAAGAACTGTCCACTAGATCACCATGGCCAAAAAAAGAGGTGACAGTTTATAAATATGAATTATAACTTCATAAGTTTTGTTTGCTTAAAATACAAAGCTTTGTTACTTAAAGCCTTGTTCTGTCCTGGAGCAGACCAAGCTGGAAGGGATTAGGGAGCCTCTGCTTAAAAGTGGGGGGGCAGATGGGGGGAAGGAATTTAACCACTGACTCCTAGCAGATACCTGAAGTTGTAACTGGTTTTGAATTGAAGCTGCAAGATACCCAATGGAGTTATTCATGTTTCTGGTTGTCTCCAAATTTTTCTAATATATTTCTAATGTTGAAATGCACAATGCTGAATTATATGTTTAAAATATATTGGTTTAAAAGAAGCATGTAAACTCCTGAGACTCATGTTTTATGGCTTGAAATTCAACTCTGTTTACCAGGTTTTACATTCATCTGGGTTTCTAAGTCTTCTTCAAACTTCACTACAGCTGACTGAAAAGTTGCTAGGTTTGTTAAATGTTCGCCTTTCCAACAAGAGCTTTGAGAAGCAGTGTCTTCTTAATTTAAAATTTTCACCGTTATCTAAAATTCAATACTTTCCATAGTAGTATCTGAACACCATTTTTCCTCTTAGTACTAGATTGTAATGCTATGAAATGTGTAACTATTATCAGCAATACAACAAACTTGCTATATATTCATAGCAATTCAGAGAGATGTTAACAAAACAAAAAAAAATCCTACTATAATGCTACCTATGTACTTTAAGACTTTTTTTTTAATGGAGTGGCTGTTAATGGATTTGAGAGTAGCATAGTTATGAGAGAGCTGAGAAGAGGCTGCTAATCACTCCTATCTAGGGTGGCTGGGGAAATAAATTGTTACATAACTGCAGCTAAAGACAGCTTTAGGCGTTGCAGTTGGAAATGGTTTTGTTGTTTTGGTGGTTTTCTTTTCTTTTGACCATTTTTCTTACAGGGAGCAGTAAGTGTCAGGCTGGCCATTCGGGGAGAGCCAGGAGGGTCAAGCCCCAGGGTGGGACACAGCCATGACCTCACCAACAGCACAGGGTGGCAGAAGCTGAACACGGGGCTGGGGCTGATTGGCAGCTCCAGACACAGCAAGTGATGAACCAGCTCCAGGGGCCGTGCAGGGGCTCCTGGCAGGAGCAAAAGCAGGCAGAGCCAGAGGCAGGGCTGGAGCACAGGTCCAAGGGGCCCTTTCAGCAGATGGGCTGCCTACAGCAGGCAGACAAGGACCAACTACAGGCAGAGGTGGAGCCCAGCGCGGCTACAGCACAGCTCAGACCAGAACCAGCAGTACCGGGCTGACCCATAATGGTCCTGTGAGCAGGAGGTGGGTGAGAGCCCCAGGAGAGGCTCCTCAGAGGGGTCAAGTCTTCTTAATGCCCCCAGGCCCATGACAATTTTATGGCTTTCACAACCCTTTGCCTGTTTGCCACTGCTGCTTTTGAATCTTGAAAACCTCATCCTCTCCTTGAAATGTGACAGAAAAAGCAGAAGTGAAGAATTAAAAACAGCTGTCCTATTTCGGGTGACAGGTGACATCTTTTCCTTTCTCCCCATGATACTGTCATGAAGGATACTTCTCTCAGCAGAGCTCTTTTAGGAGTATTTATAGAAAAGTCAGAATGTGATCCTTTAAATCTCTACTAGGTCTCTAAAAATAAAGACATTGAACACCTTTTTAACATTTTAAAATAGATAAATAGGACAATTTATAGATGCAGAAGTTCAAGCAAGAGACCTTTAACCTGAAATTAATATCCCAAAGACCTCTAAGATTCTATAGAATTTCTCTTACAAGCATGTAAAAATAGGAACACTGACAGAATAGGTGAGATATCAGTGTGAATTTGCTCCTGCTGGTTGCAATCTCTAAAGCCTTTATCAGATATAGCAGAGTTCAGCATGGACACTTGTTGCACTTTGCTGTAGAGTAAGGTTTGGAAATGAATAAATAAACCAGTATAGCCCTTAACTGCTGT
>WEIU01000503.1:97726-109161 GCA_013389925.1 Aegithalos caudatus | reverse complement strand
AAAAAAAAAAAAAAAAAAAAGGCATTACTGAGTAATTTGCAAGTACTGTACTTGCCAAATGAACTATGCACAAGATGACAATCTGCAATACAGTTCCAGTGATAGCTTTTATTTTACAAAAAATAGCTGCCTTGAAGAGAAATCAAAATAACATTCCTTGCTTTTTAATCCCTTTTTTTTACCTTTTATTTTGGGGAATGATAAAATCCTTAGCAAGACAGACACATTACATACATTACATTTCTTCATTATCACACGGCACAATTTACAGCAAATATACCCACAAATACCGAGGCCAAACACAGGCAATAAATTTTACATATTGCTATGAAAAGTTGCAAGATGCTGCTTGGCTTTCAAGGGCCTAGATGGCAGTGTAGTTCTTAGTGTAATTAGTCAATTTGATCTTCTCTGGGAAGATAATATTAACTGAGAGGTTTTCCCCATTGTTAGACTTCAGAAAAAAGTTCTTTTTCTTGCGCAGGAGATGACTGTATTTGGCATTAGCAAGCCACATTTCACATTTTGAAAAGAAAACAATCCCAGTTGTACCCAAGACAACAAGACACGTAAGCAAGCCCAGCACAACAAAACATATCACCTGGCTTCTACTCAGTAAGGGATCTGCATTTTGGATTGTTTCTTTCACCGTTATTTTCAGGATTTCTTGTTGTTGGTGCACTGATCTATGGTGAGCTTTTGAGAGTGGCTTGTAATTCTGCATATGCTTTGTCTCCATATTCATTCCAGAGAGGCTTGTGTTTTTGCTGGGATGTTTGCAGGTCACGCCAACAAACTCTGGTTTACAGATGCACTGGAACCCTCCCTGGGGCTGCTCACTGCAGGTGCCTCCATTCTCACACGGGCCACTTGCACAGAAGGTGACACGGCTGCTGCAGAGCTCTCCTGTATAGCCATGGGGACAAGAGCAGCTGAAACCCACACCAACATCTGTACATGTTCCTCCATTCTCACAGGGGCTGGATTCACAGTCGTCTCTATCTATTTCACAGAAGTTGCCAGCAAAACCAGAAGGGCAGAGACAGGAAGCATGGGGTGCAAAGCCATTGTCATCAATGCATGTTCCTCCATTCTGGCAGGGAGAACTGGGACAGATAAACACAGAGACAAAACTGAAGTCCAAAGGAAGAAACTATTAGGAAACAGTTCATATAATAAAGAGAGCTGGTTTTCTTTAGAAGAGCCAATTCCAAATGCAAATCCACTAAAGTCAGTGAAATTGAATAGAGAATGAGTTTGTTCAGCAGCTTTGTCAATACAGATTATAACATCTTCTGCTGACCCTTTGGGCAGGATTAGTACATCAACACATAAATTCAACCTGAAGAGCTGTGAAAGGATTTTAAATTATTTCAAATATTTATTCAAATTAAGCTTCTCGCCATTTTTATTGCTTGGAGCTATTTAGCTGAGCAACTACTCAAACAAAGACATGAGCAGCATGGCTGCTTCCTTTCTACCTGATTATTCCTAAAATAATCTATATATTGTATTGGCAGAGGAAAACACTGCCATAGCAGCCAAGTATAAAGCTGATTGTTTTCATTCTGCTAGTCTGTGTGTGTTCCATGACACAAAAAATTTAGAAGTAAACAGATACTTTCCCAGAAACTGCCATTCAGCCAAAATTCTTGGTAAGAAAATTATAATAAAAAATATCAATGAGAGAATTTCAGCCTGGGAAAAGACAGCTGTAATGCGAGAGCAGGACCATAGGAAACCAAGTATTTCTGCAAATTCTTTTAGTACTTCCAAACTAGTAGCTTGTTTTATGTGGCATAAATTAATTGAGAGATCTTTTCTATCTTTACAATGCTACTGTGCCTTACTGGGTCTAATGCCAAAAGATGTGGCAACCCACTGACTGGCAAAAATGTGCCCATTCAGGGGATCTATGCAAAGTGCACTTGGACCCTGCTGGCTGACAAGGGTCCCTGGGTCCCAGGTTTACAAATAAACCTCAAAACCCACTTTCATGGCAGTTCATCACATATTAACAAAACTTTTAAAACTCACTTTGTAAAAAATGAAAAATATTTGGCTAAGTTTAGGACAAGCCTCTGACAACAAAGCCTCTCTGAATATTTATGTATTCCTCAATACATACAGCATGGTCCAATCTGATAGTTGCTAAGTCCAAGCTATTATTTAAGGCCCCCCACTTCCAGGGCAAAGTCCCAGGGGTAATGAACATCACATCTTCAGATGCAGATATTTCACATATGGAGAAGTCAGCAGCAACAGGCTCTTATGGAATTCCATGGTGGGACACAGAGATTTAAAAGATCTGTTATGTCTGACTGAGATGTCTGTGAAAGAGATACAAGCTCCTGACTACAAATGGTCCCTGATCACTGGTCAGAACAAGGCTGGGCTTGTCACCACTGCCCTGGGACTACCTTTGGTAGAGACTCTGGCCTCATTGGGGACTGAAACACTTGGCAGCCACCCACCAGGAGAGCCTGAACACTGTGGCAGAGGAATCATCTGTTTTCTGCAGCTTCCACATTAACTGCTCTGTCCTTCACTTTACCCTTTTTCACTGTTCTTCACTTTAGATGTTGGCTGGGTAAAAAAAGTACTAAAAGAACTATTGGAAGTCTGGGAGCACTATTAGGAAAGCAAAACTGGGCTTTGACATAGACATTGTTAGTGATAACTCAAGGTAAGGAATTTCAACACATTAACCAGCCACTATGTGTTTTTAAGCAAAATATGGAGTTATACAATGAGTTTGTATATGTATTGAGTGGTTATGGCCATCTTTGAGAATCTAGCACCCTCCCTTAGTTTTACAGGTCCCATGGAAAATTGGACAAGCTGGTTTGGATATGAACATGTGTAGAAGTTTGAACCTTCATGGCTGGGTTTAATCTCAGTACTTTCTAGGGAAATGGGAAGAAATTGCTGGAGAACGTAAGTGTAGACTTTTTTCTGAAATTTTCAGAAATTTAAAATATTAAAATTAAAAAGAGTTAAGGGGAAAAATGCAGAATTTTGGAAATTTTCTTTATTTATTACTAACAGAGTTGCATTTGTCTAATTTAAATATGTTTAAATAAATAAAGGTTTAATATTCATTTCCTAGAATAAATTCTGCTACTTTGCATCTTTGGCATTTAACATAGCAAGGTGTAGTACATGAAGGCTTAGGTGTGGAAAGCATTCCATACCATTCCTCTTTGCTTCCCAGGTAGTCTGGCTTCTTTTAGACTCACTGCTCAGTTTCAAAGCAAAAAGCTCAAAACATCACATGGAGGTCACTAATGCAGATACATGTAAATAGACTAGAATAAACATTTTGATTTGTGAATTTTCCTGGTTCCATCTGTGAATATTAATTAAGGAACCAGCAGTAATGCTCAGTAATATCAACGTTTTTAACATTACCACTGAGGTAGAGGAGAACTGAAAGGAAGTGAGATGTGAATGAAATGACACCATCTCTTTCTATGATGTGGGATGCACTCTGTGGTGGACAGTGAATTATTCGCAGACATGGAGTGCTTATGCTGACAACAGTTGTCTTTTTGAACTAAATGAAGATTTGCAGAGCCTGCTGCTAGTTTTCCTGAAAAAGACAGCTTCCTAGAGAAAAAGAATCACTGTTTCAAGTATGTTGCTTTCTTGAGAAAAATTGTTCATGATTTCCAGGCTAGTTCGTCAGCATTCAGTCCAAAAAGAGAGTGCCAACACAAAAAAAGTAGTTTCAGCAATTTAAAACCATAAGGCATTTAAGGAAGTACATGGAACTAATCTGTGCTATTTTGTTGATGCTGTATTTTTGGAAGTCACCTGTTTTTTGGGATAGATAGTGCGTATGTCCACACTGAATTACTGAAATATTTGGTCTACAGATGAAAAGCAGAAAAACCTATTCACATTCCCCATATTAGGCAAGTAGCTTGGATATGAGTCACGGCTTTATCAAGGAACTTTAATTTCTTCATTGTCAATGAATAAAAATAGGCAAATCAGAGCAGCTATCTTAGAGGATGAAAGTAAACCCAGACAAAACTGTGAGAGTATCCCCAAGTAAAGGTGATGATGAAAAATTCTACTGACATGGAGTCATGAAAGAATGGCAAAAAAGAGAGTGTGAGAGGTGTTAATGGTCCTTAAACAAGGATGTACAAGTCTTCAGGAAGATTCAGTCGTAACGTAGAGCTGCATATTCATAATTATCTATTACTGAGCAAAAAGAGAACCAGGGGGTAACCATATACAACTAGAGAGCAGGAAAGTAATCTCCTAAAAGGAAACTGTGATTTTAGAATTATAATTTTACCAAGTTTGTATCCACCATAAAGGCATTCTGTATGTTTATGGGATCAGAACTTTGATGAGCTAGAAGACAGCAGATGCTTCTAGATTTGAACAGAAACTCCAGTTCACATTTTCTCTAACACTGAAAGGTATTCCTTTTTTCAAGCAGGTCTATCAGTGACTTAGCTGGCCCATTGCCTCTCGACCTTTCATTGTGCACCTCTATGAGAAGTCTGGCTCTGTTGTCTTTGCTTCCCCCCATCAGGTGCTCATACACATGGACAAGTTCCTCAGAGCCTGCTCTTCTCCAGGCTACATAACTCCACTCTCAGTATCTCTTTATAGGACAGATGTTCCCATTCTTTAATCATATCCATGGCCCTTCACTCCAGTATGGCCGTGTCCTTTTCATATTGGGTAGCCCAAAACCGGACCCAGCACTCCCAAGGTTCCTCACCAAGACTGAGCTGAGGGGAAGGATCACCTTCCCCAACCTGCTGGCACTGCTGGTCTTAATGTCCTATTTCTTTTAAAGAATACAGAACAATGATCTCTGTTCTAATGGAAGTTAGATTGTCTCCTTCAGTTAACTGTGGGCATATTATTATATGCTGGTTGAGCAAAACCACTGACTGGTGGGCTAGGTGTTTTCATGCAGACATGTGTGCTTGTGTGCCAACTACTGTTCTTATTAGGCTGTGTATAAATTATCCCTCACTAGAGGTGAGAGCACAGGATGGGAGTTACTTCAGGTCTGTTTATGAAAATCATGAGAAGGTATAAATTCACTACAATAAAATGTGCAAATTAGCACTTTTAGTACTCAAACTGTGCACAGAAAGGCACACTGATAATCTGTTAAGTCTTTACAATACTAATAGATCATATTTGTAAATTCTGATAATAATATCAGCAACTATCAGAAGCATTGTGTATTTTAACACAGAGATGTTTCCACTCAGCAAAGAATTCTGAATAATAGAAGTGTAGATTTTAAATGCATGTCAGAAATCAATATTTACCCATTAATAATGCAGGGTCCTTTCTTGAGATGGCAGTTTTTTCCTGTAAATCCCTGGGCACACAGACAAATATATCCTCCATCACCAGTCTCTATACACGTTGAATTATTGGTGCAGGGCTTTCCTGAACATGGGTGAATATCTGTTTAAAAACATCAAACAGGGCTTGATTAATCTAATGAGAAAGAGTTAGTAAATAGTATACAATATTTTAAATAAAATATACTTTAAACAATACTTCATCCTGCATTTCATAAATCCTTATCTATTCCCCTCTTTGTTAAAATGGAGTTCAGGTTGTTCAACTATTGCAATTTCAGTTTATTTCTGTCTTTCTAGCTCCTGCTTTCAAAATGTGTTTGAATTGCTCCATTCTATAAATATGTAGTATTAGAAATAAAATATTAGTATGGGACAAGAACTTCTACATAGTCTAGCCATACTTTCACAATCTTGGCTTCTCCATGAGCAGAATTCTGATAAAGCAATCAGGAAACGGGAGTTCTCCCTGCTCCCTGCCCATATCATTATGTGCTTATGAACAAATGTTTCATAAAAACAGAGATCAGCAATTTACAAAAAAAATCTGTTAAAATTTCATCTTTTGGCTGGACTATATTTAACCCTTACACAACTGTACCAGAACCCAGAGCTGTGTGACGTCTGGACCTGAAGTCACACATCTCATTTTCTTTGCAATTGCCCTCCTGAGCCACTTCCCACTCAAATCATTACTGAATTTTTGAAATAATTAAAACTAAATAAACAAACAAGTGTATATTTTAGCAAGCTACTGCAGCAGCTGCAAAGAAGTGCTGACTGGAAGGTATCTGATGCCTCACACATATACAAACTTTCTAAGAAGATGAAAAGGGATTTAAGGGCATTTATATTTTACTTCCCACAGCATAACATTAAATTTAGATGATACCATGAAGTGCTGCAAAATTTTAACCACAGAAAACAACAGCCTTAGCTTTCAAATACAATCTTCCCTGGATAAAAGGTTCTATTTCCAAATGCATTCGCCTGTTCTTGTTCAACTTAGCATGCACTTTGAATGTAAACCCCAATTTTCACAAGGACCAAAATAATCTTGAATGCTTTTTGGAGCAGTGTTGTTTTCCAGCTATTTTCACAGACTCTAAAGGCAGCTAATAAAGCATGTACTTTGTGCTTGAAACTCTCTGAAATGTATATATATATATATATATATATATATATATATATGTGAGAATAGGTTTGTATATATATACATTAGCATTAATAATTTATGTCAATTATTTAATTTTAAAACACATCTTAAAAGGGTGCTGTATCAGGTTCTTTTAAAATATAATATGTAAATAGCCTCAATTAGAATAGTCTTTTCTATTTTATTTTACCTCTCAAAACGACAACCACCAAGTAGTAACTGAGATGAAAATGCAAAAACAGGATTTATACATTACATTTTAACATATATTATGAAGGGCCTCAATCCCATTACCCATAATTAATAGTTGCATCAAACTAAGTTGTCATGCTGCAGTACATGAAGTAATCACTGAGTGTTTTTGTGAGGAAGATATGCCCAGTAGTAGTTTTCCACATGACAATTTTCAGCTCCTGTTTCACACATTCATAGCACAGGCATTAGAGACTCCACCTGTACTCTCTGATGAGTTTACCAACATGTGGCCTTGGCAGAGCAGACCAGTGACAGGTAGGACAATTTACTCCCAGCTTACACTGTATGTTGGCTTTTTTGCCAAATTGAGGCCAGGATTCCAGTAGGAGGTCGTGGACCTGCTAACACGACTGTGTAGGCACAGCCAGGGGTGACAAGCTGACAGATCTGATTTATCAAGGTGGATCAAACACTCTGACTAGGCTGTAATTTTTTTCCTGGAAACAAATTGACTAAATTGATTTTCCCTTTGTTATGGTCAGTGTTTGATGTGGTTCCTGTACTGTGCAGCATATGTCAGCTGCAGAGGGAAGCTCTGTGCTGTGCAGCCTGGTTCCAGGGGTTCACACACTGGATTTCAAGGCTGTGTTTCCACAAGATGAGAAGACTACGGTGAATCATGGCATCATGATTCAGCTGGACAGGGTCCATTGCAAATAGGTTAACCAGAAGCGTCAACACCAAGACCAACTCACAGATGTCTTTCTTCAGGTGCCTTGTCTGTGCATGTGACTGCAATAATATCACAAATGCTACCACTGACTCTGCCCTATGTGTTTACAGTGGATCAAGCCCAACCCATAACCTTCATGTCTCTAAATTACTAGGAAGGTCACTCTTGACCTGAACTGAGAACCAGGCTGCCCATACTAAAAACAGCTACACAGTCAGAGTCATTAGGAAACCAGTTGGTGATCTAAAACTACTCCAGAAAGGAACTTCCATGATCAAAGCCAAGGACATCATATACTAACTCTTCTACAAAACAGAAGAGGTATCATCACCAGTCCAAATCATCTTTTTTTCTCCCATGCTTAGCAAGCAAATAAACTGTTAAGACTGTATCTCTGTTTTAGAAATATTCCAGTTGTTCTTAGTGGCCAATGCACTTCAGACCCTTCCACAATTTTCCATTCTAGGTTTTTCCTTCCTGTTTCCTAACCTGACCAAGTTTCATTTAATGATACCTGTAAATTAATTGTAGCTACCTGTAATTACTTTATACAGGCAGGAAACTGACACCAACTTTTGGCAGAGGATGACGAGATCAGAGGCTGAGCAATAACCCATTTGAGGTTTCAGTGCTTTATCGGGTCAGGATAACAATTTCTATCAACTTTCCAGCATCAAGAAGAGGAGGAGCACCCTTCTCTTGATCCCTTACAGCAAACAATGCATTTAGAGTAGCTAAAACCACTGAGATGAAAGACCATCAATATAACATTGCTGCAGATGAAACAATAGCTATCCTTTTGGCTGAAAATTCTCAGCAGCTCTTCATGGGAATCTAAATTCAAATTGGCAAAGAAGAATCAAAGACGTGACTCTGAATGTTGAGAGAAATAATGGCTTTTGCACTTAAGCAAAAGATGCCTTTTTTGGTATTATAGGACTATCTTAATGAGTATGTGTTTTTTTGGTATTATAGGACTATCTTAATGGGTATGTGTTAAATTAATGTTTTTTCATAAAGATGTGGGTTCAATTTTCAATGCATTCTTTTGCACCCTGTATAGCAATTGTGAGAAGGAAACATTGCAAGGCTAATACTAAGGAATTCAGGTATGCAATTAAAGCTTCTAGAAGTAGCTGTGAAGATACTACCTTTAAAATGTGGAACTTTGTACTCGCTGATAAGCAACAGAACTGAGCCTCCTAAGGTGGCAGAGTGGGGATTGTTTTGTGCAGCTTTAGAAAGCTCTGATTGTAGATCAGAGAAGAACTCACTCCTCCTCATTAACTCTAATGAGTATCTAGGTATCTGTCTCAGGTACAAACACAGATGTGAGATGTGTCCAGAACAACATCTGTAGAGCTGAGTCACATCTACACCACAGCTGTCACCACTGCTACCACAGCTCCTGTAAACATACCAGGGCTGACTTTAAGAAGCCTTTTTCTGCTCATGTGTGCAGCCAGTGAGTACAGGCTGCAAAACCTGATGAATAAATGAGTAAATGAGTATCTGAGAACCTTGCACTAAACTCCATGTCACTGCAAGGATGTGACCTCCCTAAAACCTTCTGATTCTTTTAGTTGTCTTATGCAGTTCAAACCATCACCGATCACCACTATGGCTATGCTTTGGAGAGCTCAGGCATGCTCTATAAATTATAAGCCACATACCAACAAAAGCCTGAAAGGCATGAAGCAAAAATGAGGCCCTGGACACCTATCCTCTTGCAGCTGCAGCTACGTGGGCAAAACAGCACATGCTCCTGGATGCTCATGTGGTTTCCTTCCCCTCAGATCTCTCTGACTTAATAATTGCCTGTGTCAGCCAAAATAAGCCAACAAAGGCCAATTCTTCAGCTTGCTCATACTAAACTGGCTGATTCTGACTGGCAAAGGGTGAGAGAGTGCACACAGAGCTGTGCTTAACCCTCAGACCTGAGGGGGAAGTGGCAGCCTGCTCAGGAAGACCTTTTTCTCAGTTATAGTAATGTTACTGAATCATCACTGGGTTAAGTAAAGGAAAAAATAAGCACCATGTTTTCCTTTCAAGAAGTACTAAGAAAACAGCATATACATATATATATATATATATATATATATAATGTGCTACATAAATATTTAACATTATTTAATATATACTACTTGTATTTTGATTAGAAGGGCTTACATGACAAGAAGAGAGCAGTTGTTTGTTGGCCTTGTCCCTGATAATTAATGTTTAAAATAGAATGAATTTACACTTTGCTCACACATATGCCCAATTACAAAAGATACTGCATTGCTTCTCCCTAAATTATTGTGGAAGTCTGAGGTTTATGTGCTGCTGCCCAGAATCTCCTCATTATCTGGAGCTAACATTAAGTATTTTAAAATTAGTTGTCCAGGAGGACTTTTCGTGTCTCGAACACCAGATGGGGCTGCTTCCCCTCACTTGCTCAAGGAGAGAAAAGGATGTGCAAACCTATGTCACAGAGGCTGCCAACCCAACCCTCCTCACAGATGCACTGCCAGGGCTTGGCACAGCTGCCGTGCAAGCACCCAGGGAAAGGAACACACTGATTACAAAGTGCACCCTGCCAGCCAGGTTGACACCTGAAAGAGATAAGACAAGACAGAAACACAGTTTATTTTTAATAAACATAATTAAAAGGATGCCTCCCTTTTTGAGGCACAATAAACTTTTGCATATCAAATTGTACTATTTGAACAAAAGCATACCATCAGTGCTTCTGGGATACTAGAAGCAGTTTATGTAAAAAAACCCCATTTCATTCAGCATGAAAACAACCCCAAATTTATCAATGTAAATATTTCACACTGGAGAAAGTAAACTAAACAGGTATTTAAACATCCATGCACTATGATTCCAGTTACTGTATCCTAATAGAGTGCTGTTTCATTACAGATCCACATTTTCAGAGACCAAACCATTTCAGTTTCTGTCTCTCTTACCAGGACTGCGAATTATTAAAACTGACCACTCTTGTGCTAATACCCCTGTCTGACAGATCTTTTTACCTGCATTCACTAGGAAATTCACAGAATCCATTCTCTGGATGGCAGCCAGCTTTACAGTTCACGCCTGGAAGAAGTGATTTATAACATCAAACCAGAAGAATCAGCACAAAAAACCCCACATCTTGTCCTCTATACATTATGGATGTTTTGAAAGAACCCAGACTGCAAAATGTTACTCTTTTTTTTTTTTTTTTTTTTCTTCAAACACATTTTTTCACCGTAAAATTTTGAATTAATCTAATCTGGAACATGTTATAGAATAGGGCAAGTGAAATGACATAAAGAATTAATCACAAAATAATGCAAAGTTACTTTAGCACACGAAAAGTGTATGTAGTATTCCTATATACCATTTTTAAGGGGTAATGTCAGACCATATTCATGGATGTCGCTTCACGACATGCCACTCCAAATGCAGTTTCAGAACTACTTAAAACACAAAAGTACTTTTAGTAAAAAAAAAAAAACAAACAAAAAAAAAAACCATTTAAAACTACTTAGAATAAAAGTGCTGAATTCCTCTCAAACCTATATCGGATGAAAAAAAAAATCACTTTCACTAAATCATGCATAAATAACGTAAGTTAAGGCGAAGAGACCTCAGTAGCAGTTTTTGTTTGTTTGCTTAAGCAATGCTCTGAAAGATCACCGCCAGCCGCCGACACCCTACGCCAATGGCAGGAGAAGCGCTGCGCTCCGTCCGCTGCCAGGGAAAAGCTTCCCGAGACATCAGCACCTCTGCCTGAGGGCTGGGGATGCCTTTGCCATCGAGGGACTCCGGGAGGGCTCCCGTCATCGCCGCTGCCCGGCGGCCCCGGCCAACTCTCCAAACTTTCCCAAGTCGCCTCCCCTCCCGCGACACTTCCCGGCGGGCAGAGGGTCCCGGTGCCCGGCCTTACCTGGGGCAGCGGGGAGCACCAGGGGCAGCAGGCAGCAGCAGCTGAGGATGCCGGCGGCGCGCAGCCCCATGGCCGGGCCGGGGC
>WEIU01000503.1:53318-97662 GCA_013389925.1 Aegithalos caudatus | reverse complement strand
GGCCAACGCCGCCGCTCCGAGCCGCGCTGCTCCCGGGGGCCGGACAGGGCAGCCTCGCACCTCCGGCAGCTCCGGCTGCTCCAACAGCTCCGGCAGCTCCAACAGCTCCGGCAGCTCCAGCACCTCCAGCAGTTCCAGCAGCTCCGGCAGCCCCAGCTGCTCCAGCAGCTCGGCTCCTGCCGCGGGCGAGGGGAGGAATCCTATAGGGGCGCGGGAGAAGGGAGGTCTGGGGCGAGGCGGAGTGTTAAGCACGCCTCTGGTCTCCTTAAAACTTAGTCTGGCTGTCCGCAAAGACCTAATTTGGGGCTTGTCTTCAGAAATCGGAAGAATTCTCAGTCATTCCCACCAGAGCTCCAACATTCTCAGGAAAGCTCAGGGAGGACAGGGAAAGTGTAATACTGTTCTGTTTCTGAGGCTTGAGAATTCAAAAAAGACCCCACTAAAACGCCCAAAGATGTACCTTTAGCGGTAACGGAACAAATCAAGAAAAAGCATTACTTTTACCACGAGGCAATTTAAATTCCGCATTTTATTCTGTGACTCTATATTTCTCTTTTATATCCCTTTATTCTTGCTTTGCGCTGTCCCTTAAGGAAATAGACTGGCTATTTCTTATTCTTGTGTGTTCCTTCTAGTGCATTGTTTTCTTTTAAAGAAATTCTGCCTGGTTTTTAGGATTCCTGAGGGACCTGTTTTTTGCCTGCTGATGCAGTGCTTTCTTCCACCAGACCTCATTTACTAATTTGTCTGCTTTTATGTGAAGCAACTAGAGATCCTTATACTATGGTGATAAAACCACAATGGGTTTATTCAAGATTACCTGCTTGAAAATGCACACTGGAAAGCACTCATTAGCTTCACATTGTCCATGTAATGGTATTTCAAGACAGTGACTTCACGTAGGTTGTAAGTTTGCTGCTAGCAATGCTGCCTTTTAGTTTTAACCAAGAGTGGAGGAAGTGAAGGTCAGAAAAAGGAAGAGTAGAAAATGGGGGTTGGATTAAAAGAGAACACTCAGGGAGTGAGGTGTGAGAGGCAGACACTGCTTCTTCAAGGCGCTCCAGGAGCTTTGATATCTGAGATAAGCTGTACCTATCTGACTCCATAGGCACAGATTGCATCCATGCCTTTTCTGCTTGTCTTGTTTTCCTTTTACTGAAACATTACTTACTGTTTTGAAAAGATTAAGCCTCACAGCTTTTGCTGTAGCTCACCAGACCAAGCTTTTTTGGGGTATTTTCAATGGCACCCTCGAGAATGTGGAGTGCTAATGATGACTGCTTAATCCTTTACTCTGCCCTCTGTGAGCCTCTGCTTCTGTAGGGTAAATATTAGCATCTCTTTGTTCACTTTGCTTTTATTCTTAGCTATTTGTTCACGCTCAGGTTGTGATAGGCCCAAGGTTGCTTATTCTTCCCTCAGGTGCTAAGTTCTCTGCTTGCTGATGTAGAAGCTGTGCTAGGTTTGACCTTTTTTGCACTTTTGGGCCAAGAGACAACCTGGGTAGTTAAAAAGGTTCCAGGCATTCTGTGATACTCCAGTATTACCATGACCAACTAGTAAACGAAGGCTTTAATCTTTAATCCTTGTATTCTTCTTTCTTCAGACCCTAAGAGTAAAGAATCTGTAGAATTCAAAGGATTTATTCATACACTCATCAATGTCAAATTATCTTCTCTAATTTGCATTGTAAATAGAGGCTTTGACATGACACATTTCTTCTATTTTCTGAGATAACTACTGAATACCTGCTGTATTGTTTAAAGCTGACACCTTATAAAAAATCACTAGGGAAGTCTGGTTCTCACAATGCTATGTACAATGTTATAATGGACATTGCAAACTTCAATTTTTGTACACTCCTTCCTTTTTTTTTTTTTTTTTTTTTTTTTAATAGATACACTGTAAAGCAAAAACTACCTACTTTTTAGAACAACTCTAATTCTTACTCTCCTGTAGGGATGTCTCTTAGATTGCTGGAAATAGGAAAAATTTCAATTTTCCCATCTCTTTTACTTTATTCAATTGCTCTCTAAACAAGACTTGCTAATTTTATTTCTACAAGGTCATAATCATTTTCTTTTAGAGTAGAGTCTATCTGTTGAAACAGAATCCGCACAGATACTAATCCAAAAATAATTTCAAAACAGATACCTAGCAATCTGCAAATCCAAGCTAATTCTCTTCTCTCCCCTCCTTCCACCTGAGTAAACCAAGCTGAAAATCACTTTTACTTAGCTGATTTACCACCAAAAGCACTCTGATCCAAATATCCATAAAAATTACAGTAAATGTCTTCTGTGCTTCAGATCTTACTGATTTCTACTCAGGATGACTGTATTTTTTATACCTTTTTAGATCTTTCCATTAGAAATTGGAAAGGAAAAAATCTCATGTAATAGATGTCTAGGTGATAATCCCTTGGATGGAGATCATCCATTCTTCACCTAAAAATACTTGAGTGGTGAGTACACATTGAGAAGCATTGGTCTAGTGATCTCTTAACTGTGATTATTGGGAAATAGAGGGTTTAATGGAAATCTTGTGAGATTTCTATTGGAACTTATTTTAGGAATCAGTGGCATCAGATCATCCAAGAAATTTACAGCAGCAACTGAATCCAGAAAAAAGTCTTTTAAGAATCCTTGTCCAGAAACTAATACAATGCTTCATTTGTTCCAAGAAAATGGCACACAACTATCCTTCATTCTTAGACATAAGAAACATGTTAAAGGACTGAGATGTTGGAAAAGGCAGACTGAGACTGAGAATTTAACTTGGCAAGAACCTCCTTTTGTACATTAAATGTAGAAACAGAGTTCTTCCCTCTGCTCAGCAACATGCAAGCAACTTTGCAAAGTCTGAAAATGAAGAAGCAACAAGAAATCCTTGAAGTTACATCCTGGCTAGGCGTTCCTGTACCCCCAAGGTTCTGTTTGCCTACTATAACACTTTTTGACTGGAGAGAAGTACAATCACATTTTTATTTCACTGTTGCAAGAATCTGATACTGGAGAACCTGCATCATCAAGTGACAAGAAACACAAGGCAATTAATTGATATTACAGCTCCCGAGGGTCCCTGGAAACTCTGGTAGCTGGAATCTGAGGCAGTGTCACAAAGAAACCATTATCCAAATGAGACCTCACATGAGGGGGTGAAATAACTCTGATTAATTTGCACTACCCTTATACATATTGCAGAGTAAGGGAGAAATATTAATTACAGGGCAGTGCCACTGGCCTGGCACTTTGTGAATCACTGTACCAAAAACTCTATCACTGGAGAGGTTTATCTTTCATACCTTGAAGTGATCTCATTAGCCATGAATATACACAGACATAAAGTTTTGGGCTCTGTTACCTGGTTTTACAAGTTTGTACTCAATGACTAGTGCTGTCCCTTAGAATAAAGCTCATTCTATGCAGCTGTAGCCCTATGGAACTGTTTCTCACTCCTTTGAGAGTAAGTCTGTCCTATCCTTAGGTGTGCTGGGACTAGATGGGCTGAACCAGCCTACAGACTTGCTGGTTTTGAGCACAATGTCCTCTCTTTCCTTTCCCTCTAACCCTTGCCATGTCCCAGTGGCATTTATCCCCCCATGCCAGCTTGACTTGTGCTGCCTCTGGCTCCTCAGTGAGCTGACTCAGTGCACTGCGCTGGCGGGTGACTGACAAGAAAAACATGAAATCATTTCTGCTGTCACCATACCCTTTTCAAAAACATGTTTCTGTTCTTGCAGAAGACAACAGGTGAATGCCTGCAGATGTCAATGGGGAGACAGGCACCTTGTCCAGGTCTGGCTGTATCAGGGTGCATAAACCAGAAAGCTTTTCTTCACAGAATAGGTTTCACTGCACACAGAGTTGCAGCTATCACCAGTGAGCTAGAGATTGCCAAAATAGATTTTTTTTAGCATGGTAAATTTTCCCCATTGGAATGGTAGCCAAAATGTGTAGAGCTAAAATATACTGCAATAATTTACAGGAGTTAAAGCCAAACTCATTCCCTTGCCTAGTACTGAAAATCCTCACGGCCTCCCTCTCTAACTATTGTCAAAGCAGTGTCTCAGTGCTATCTATCACCCAATTACTATAGCACAGAGAATTCTGCCAGCTGTTTTGGAAAGTACATTTGGCTGCTCTGAAGACTGAGGCAAAACTTCCATCACTAGAGCAGCCTTCTACTGTCTGTAGCAGACTTGATAAAAAAAATAGATGTGATTTTCCCTTTTCTCTGTGTTAGGGATGTCAGAGATTTTGCCATCCCTGAGATCATAGTCTAGCCCTGCTTTGATATTTTAAGGAAAAAAACCCAAATGTACATATTTGAAATATTCAGAAAGATTCGACATTCAAAGTCTACTCTGTCAGATGTATGAACTTAGCAATTAAAATACAAGGTCAAGGAAATACTACATAAAAAGCAAAACAAGCCAACAGCAAAAAACTTTATTTTTCTAGTAGTTTTTCCATCCTATTATTCACAGCATGAAAGATGAGAAACTGGAGGATAATATAGGCATAAAATAAAATATGTTTAAAAAAAAAGATTCTGTCACTAATGCAAACAAAAAGGAAATCTTAACCTAAGCTGTTACAAAAAAGAATGCATGTGTATGTAAAGAAATAAATGCAAAGGCATTTTTCAAAGATCTGGAAGAGTATCACTGTCCTTTTATATAGTACTGGGCTGCCTGTTGTTGAAGTATAAAATAACATAGAGAGTTATAGAATATAGAATAACATATTCATTTAATAACAGTTTGAGAATCATGACTAGATTTTTTAGTATAAAACCAGAGAAATTATAAAAGACTGATCCATCATGATGTGTGAAACCAGGAAAGACAAAAATGCAAAAACTTCTAGTAGAGAGAAGTAATGGCCAATACTGTACTTGAAAAAAGATTAATTTAACCTGGGTATATAGATAATTTAGCCTGGGTATATGTATATATATTTTCTTTTAACACTAAGGTTGATCAGACAGTATGACAATTTGTGACCAGAGTAGAGGCAAAATTATTAATTATGTGTCTTTAAGGGAATGTTAAGTACACTTATGAGGAAAGTAATATAAAACCATCATTGCTTGGATTAGGTTATCCAGAATGTCCCTTTCAAAGCCATGGTCCTGTGATATCTTTTGGTCAGATGAACATTCCCTTGCAAACTGATGTTAAAAAAACCCTGACTCCTAAGAATTTTTAAAAGGTATTTGACAGCCTGACTGATGTCAATAGTAATTAGAAAGTTTTTATGTGTCCAAAACATCCAACATGCTGTACCAACTTGGAGATGCAAATAATGTTCAATTTGTAAATCACATCATTTTGTTATGTTTTATTTTCCTGCGGTGTGGAAGATTTGGTGCAGTGAATAAAAATATAGATTCTTAATAGTCAGCCAGTAAACAGAACAATTTTTTGGCTTTGTTAGTCGTATTGCATCTTAAAATATATTTTTAAGTACTTGCCTGAGGCTAGAAAAATAATTTTACTTCCTACATAAAACATAACTAGATCTGAGACTACATTTCTAGACAGGGGCTGATGGTATATACAAAGGGGAGAAAGCAAGAGAGGGAAAAACAATCTCTCTTTTAAGGCACAATGTTCTTACAGTTTTCTGAATTGACAGAATAAATTATTCTGTCTTCTGGCTGGAAGGGATATTTATAAAGAAAAATGGACTATTCACTGTGAGACAGACACATATCAAAACGAATAGCTTAGTTTTATCTTCATGGAGTTCGAAATGATAGAGAGCCATCAAGGATTAAATTTTTTAGAGAGGGGGAAATTCAACATTGAACCACAGTTCAGGTCTTTTGGAAAATGGTCCACATTTGAATAATCCAGAAAGAGGAAGCATTGCCATATATATCTGAGTGTGTGTAAAATCTATTTAAATTTAGTCTTTGTGAGAGTTCTCTCTCTGTGCTAGCTAGATATGGAGAATGAACAGGAAAAAAAGACATCTAGGGGAAGTATAAGACTGAAAAATAAATGCATGAAGAAATATCTTATAAAATTGTTATTTATCAAAACAGAGTATGAGTACTCTGACAATTTACAGCTTTTACATCTGAAAACTCCAGTGTGTCCTGATACTAACAGTTTCAACCTGAACTTTAATACTTAGAGAAGCCTGCTGTTTTTTAAAGCTTTGAACTGGCCCTGGTGGAGGCTTTAGGTGGCAAAAAATAAATGAAAACTAATCCACATGCCTTTCTAGACTCATTACTGCTGTCAGAACTCTAGTTGCTATTCAGTCTTTGATTTTGTCTTTATCTCAGCTGGATTTTTTGCAAACTACAGAAGCAAGCTGTTATTTTCAGTCTTAGAGCTTTCTCTGATTTTGAGCCATTTTAAGGGAAAGATGTTGCACTTACTTCCATTATATGCAAGATGTAACAAATCCATTGCTGTTATTTATACACCCTCACATATGGGTATGTTCTGCTGATTCCATCACATGCCAAAAATGTTTCTGGTGTTTTTGATTTGTTTTTCTTCTGACAAAGAGACCAGGTCATTCCTCTACCCTGTGTTATTTGGTTGTTTTTTTTGTTCAGCTTTCTCCAAAATATGCTTATTTTCTCAAATTTCTGGGTTTTGTTAAAAATTCATCCACTAATTCTAGAAATGAGTTGAGCTTAACTCTGTCATAGGGGGTTTTTTAGTTCTCCCCTCTTATATTACAGTCATCTCTATGCTGTACAATTCTTTCCTTTTCCATACCTATTGTAATTAGCTTTTCTTCTGCTACTTTTTTTTTTAATGTGGTGTCCTACCATTATGGTTTTCATTCCCCTCTCTAATGATATCGTTAAGGTATAAAATGGAACCTAAACTACATTCTATTTGCATTATTATGGTTACCTTGCATTTTGTTTAGGTCTATTTAATCTTTAATTTGTTACAGGATGTTATATAACCATTGCTTGAAAATGATCAATTCTGAAATTTCTACTGTTCTCTATCAATGCATTTTTTTCCTCCTGGGTAAGGGACGCGTGAAGAAATTGCCTTGAGAGTATCATTCCTCTTGTAAATGTGAGGATAAGATCTTGTAACAATTGGCGCCATAAAAATAATTATTAGAGAATTAAAAAGAATCCAAACCAGAAGGAATATCTGAGGGGAATAATAAAGCAGAATATGCCAGAAGCAGTCCTTTTTGCCATAGCCAGAAGCTCTTTCCCTCAGTCTAGCATCAAGGCCAAGAAAAATAGAGATTGGCAATTTATCAACCCTCTATACACAAGTAATATCAAGAAAGTAATTTTTACAAAGATATACAATCTGTTTCCTTCAGTTTAGTTCATGTCTCAGCTCTGCACTTCCCAGGATTTTTTTTTTTCTAGCCTTATCTTGAAAGAATTTTCATGTGACGGACAAATATTTGTTAATGGTGCTACAATAATATATTTTAAATTGTTAATGGTGGTAAACACTTGCAGTCAGGAAGCCTGAAAATTTTTGCATAATAAAAAGCATGACTTTTTGCCCTGTAATTCCAGTGCCAGTTCTAAGATAATCTGTAACTTTAGAAATGCAATTCTCAGTATAATTGAAAAAATTTCAATTAAACAAATTAATTACTTTGGTCAGTTTATCCAGTACTTAGTACATATTAATGTAGAATGCTCAGTGATTATTTTATAATGTATAGTTTGAGATAAATGTCATAAATTAATTAAGCAAGAATGTCATTGTTGTTGTTGACCTGGAGCACCTCCATTCCTTAGTGGTGAAGATTAAGTGAGGTGGCCAAAGCAAGGCTGAATTAACTGTGGTTTCTTTTTTTCCCAAATCAGATCTGACTAACAGGATTTTTTGCAAAACATATAAATTAAATAACTTGATAAATAGAATGGGTTTGTTGAGATCCTGCTTTTGCACTGGTTTGTTGTTGGTTCCATTTCACATAGAGAAATACTGAGGCACAGAGAAATAAAGTAACTTGTTCAAACTCACACTTGTGGCTAAGTCAGGTATGCATAGTTAGGTCGTCTGCATCCCTCTTTCTTATTCTTCTTATTATATTTAATAATAGGAACCTTAATAATAAGGTTCACCTTTGGAGTGAACCACAGACTGGGAAAGAAGAAGAAAAAAAATTAGGCATAAAATGACAAGTTATTTGGTACAGGCCATGTAAAAAACTGGAACTAAATGCAGAATTCCCTTACATTCTGAATTTCCAATGGTGGCTATTGGCAAGGGAAATACTGGTTCTTTGTATCAGAAGTGGGCACACTTTCTGTTTCCTGTACTAATATGAACTATGGATTTCTGTGCTCATGTTCTTGGAACAGTGACATTTTTATGTTTGTCTTCTATAATCTTTATTGCTGCTAGCATGAACTATGGTAGCTATACACTGCTCACTCTTGTAGGTCTTCTGTAAACTAATTAAATGCTTCATCTGCATATTGCTTGTGAATTTGAATGTGTGCACAATTATGATATTTCTCTTCGAAGTGCAATAATCCTTAGGCATTTTGTTCAAATGTGTAATTTTCCCACTATCCCATTGAAATCTTCAAACAGAAATGTGTCATAAATCTTCTGAATCCTGTTCTCTTGCATAATACAATAACATTGAATCACTTCATTTTCTGATTTAGTAATGTTCACCATTACTACCATGTAGATTTTGGTCTAGTCTCCCTGTAATACCTTATGAAATTAAATTTTTTAGGTAGTAGTAAAACTGGACACAACAGGGCTTTGGGAACTGGAAACAGAATAAAGAATATGTAATATATTACATGATTGCTGGCTTGCATTTTGCTTACTATGAGTAAAAGCTTCCAGCAACAAGGAAGAGAATAAATAGCTCTGCCTTTAACTGCAGCTTTGGAAAGCAGCGTAGAGCAGGTCTGATATGAAAGACAAAACAGTGCTTTCAATTATGTTTTCATCAATGCAGAAAACTACTGATTTTTTTCTGATATGAGAAATGTATTTTATTACTTTTTCATCTGCTTGTGTCTTTCTTATGTGTTTGTGTGTTGTTTTTATAGCTGTGTCTTACCTTGAGTATATAAATTTCTTTGTTCAAGGGCTGTCTTTTACATTGCATTTCTAAAATGCGACGCATTTCCATCCCCTGTGATGGACTCCTAGGAATTTTGACAATATTAAGGTGATGTAACATTTGTATTGCATTAAAGATCTTGCTACTGCCATCAGGACTGTAATCTGACTACACAGGGGACTAAAGAAGAAGATAGGGAGGCACTTTTTACTCAGAAAAAATGTGAAAGAACACAATAATGAAAGCAGGACAACAAATTGGGACACAACCACATCAAAGTAACATGACCATGATGATCCAGGAAAGATTTCACTATCCCCATGACTCTGAGGGATGGGGCTTTCTTATTGCTTCAGCATTTGTTTGTGTCTGTTGGACAAGGTAAGAGAATGTACAAAACCTGTGTAATGTTATATTACTATATTGCTTTAGAGGCTGAAGTCAAGCCCTCAACAGATGGGAAATGATGCAAGAATTAAGACACGCATGCAAACTTAATTTGGCTTTTTGTGATTATGCTTTCTAATTCCATCTGCAATCTCATCATTGCATACTGTGTTTTTTCATGGCACATCTGCCTGATTGAGTGCTCGCTTTTTAAATAGCTTTTCAGTATTTTGTTTACTCATGTGGCTCCTGTGCCTTACCTCTTGCATTTTTCAAAACTTGTTCTAAAGATTTGTTGAACTTTTTCTGAGATTTCTTATGCTGTTTGTATTAACATCCAACAGCTACAAAAAAAGAAATGAACATATTTTCAGAGCATAACATAAGGCAGTACTAGTACATCTAATTTATGTCTGGAGGACAGAGAAACAAAAGAAGTAAAAAAAAGCCCATTTCCTGTTTGTACTGTGTTGCCAATGGAAGACATTTTCAGTGTATTTAGCACATTAGACATTCAAATCACAGCTCTCAAAGACATGAAAGGCAATGGTGAAAGCACAACACTCTATCAGTTCAGGCTCAAGTGAGAGACCCCGATAATGAGCAGATGTAATTGCCACACGTGAATAGTTTGGCTCTAGCAACTTGCCTGGCATTGTCCTCAACATCATGGAGAGAAGCAGGGTAGAGGCAGGGTAATTCTGCAGAAACTTTAAACAGAGGCCAGTCTTTCTCCTCTGACCTGTGGGCCTGTGAACTGTGCACCTTTCACAGCACAGCCATGGCTCGTTTTCACAACATAGTGTTCCATTACACTGAGCCCCGATTCCTGTTGCAATTAAAGTGCATGACATTTATGTAAACCTTCCTCCATAAAAAGCCATACAAGTGGGTTGAAAAAGGACTGCAGAGAGAAGTGCAAGAAGTGCATTGCCAATACTTTGAAAGTAGCTTGCATCTAATATTCTGGCTTTTGCTGGTTTTTGATGGCTTTTTTGTTTTTTGAACCAGAAACAGGAGCAGAATATCCCATAACATGATATCAGCCTGGTGTCTTCATGGTTTGCCTGCATGTTGGTAACAATTACAGCTACTTCACAGAACTCTGCAGCTTGAAGCTGGTGAGGTAACTCGCAGTCGTGGCAGGTGGTCATTGTTGATGAAGAAATGAGTGCCTTCACTAAGGAGTTTTACACATTTTTGCTGAGAGCATGTGAATGGTGAGACATGAATTTTTAATTCCATTTCAGCCACAGTTCTTGCTGTTTCTCCTTAAGATCAGTCCTTTCTGCTCCATGTTTCCAGCATTTCTTCATAGGAATATTTTATGTGTCAGTCTCCATTGTGCTTTCCTGGATTTCTCACATCAGTGTTCCTTCAGAAACATTCCCACTTTCTCCTTTCCTAGCCTTTATGCTGTTTTTCTCCTCAGGTCTCACACTGCACCACTGCTCTCTGGGAAGCTGGGCCTCCTCATTTACTTCTCCTCTCACTCCCCATGGCTGTCTCCTGTACCTTCCTGTTCTCACCTCAGTGGTTCTTCATCTGCAAATCTGCACCCTGTATATTTCACTACAGGGTCCCTTCCCACAATCTGCTTGCCAATCCAGTCCCAATTCAGCAGTCTCCGGAACTATCATAAAATCCAGAACCCTTCTCGTTTCTTCTCATCCGTTCACACTCTGAAAACACCTACTCATTGTCTTTGAGACATCTTTTTCTTCTACAGGAAAGATGAGGAGGGACTCATTGTCAGGCTGTGTGGGGATAGGGGTAATGTCTTAAACTGAAAGAGGATAGACTCAGATTAAATATAAGGAAGAATTCTTTACTGTGAGGGTAATAAGGCACAGGCACAAGTTTCCCAGAGAAGTGGATGCTGCATCCCAGGAATATTCAAGGTCTGTTGGATGTGGTTTTGAGCAACTTAGTCTAGTGAAAGTTGTCTCTGCCAATAGCAGGGGTGTTGGAGCTGGATGATCCTTAGGGTCTCTCCCAACCCTTTACCATTTAATGATTCAGTGATTCTGCTCATCATCTTAAACTCATCTTCTCACCGACTGGTCTTTTGTTTCCTATTGATCCAGCTCCCATCTCTAGAGTCTGCTTACATTTTCCAGTCTCATCACCTCCTTGGGGAGCACTGCACTTCAGCCTCTGGCCTGCAACATGTGCAGAATAAACAATGCCTGTGGAGGGCTTATCTTGCAAACGTTAAGAATTTTCTGTTGAGATGTGCAAATGACAGTTTTTTCAGGGGTTATGTCTTATTTGGAAAAGAACAGATATTCATAAGCAAAAAGGAATCAGGACAGTTTATCAGCATGTCCTGATAAACTGCATATCCTGATAAACTACATATACCATGGGGATAGGGAAAAGTGTGGGAAATTTGTTTAAATTTTTTAATAATTACCGTAATTTTGGCCCATGTCCATGTCAACCCTATCCTGAATCTTGGAAACATTTCATGAATTTTGGCTGACAATAATTATATAAACTTCAAGAAAAGAATTTCTTCATCCAGATGTCTGGCACACACAATTCCAGCTGGAATAGCTATAAACTTGATTAAGTTCTCATCTGTCTGAAGGCAGAGCCCTATGAGAGAATGTATCTTGCAGTGTGAAATGTGGGTGATTCAGAAACAGTCCCATCAGAAGCTGTAGAGGGTGGCAGGGTGGGTGTGAGCCTATAGGACCACAGGAGTAGAAAATGAAGTTTTGGCAAAGAGTTGTTAAAGAGCACAGAAAAGAATGGGAATGAGAATAACTGTGAAGAAGGAGAACAAGAACAAGACTGGAGCAGTGAGAAAAGCACAGGGCAGACACAGCTGGGAGAAAGCAATGTTCAACAGACATACCACTTCACAATCCTCATAGAACTCCCTCATCCACCTGTCCTACTGAATCACCACATTGCCCAGGTATTCCATCAGGAGACTTGGCTTGGCCATCCCCACTTTATTGCCATTGTTTTAGTTGTGTGTTTCTTGCTATTATCTAGTAATATATAGGAGAAGAGATCATTGC
The DNA here is from genome assembly GCA_013389925.1 of Aegithalos caudatus. Classification (NCBI taxonomy): domain Eukaryota; kingdom Metazoa; phylum Chordata; class Aves; order Passeriformes; family Aegithalidae; genus Aegithalos; species Aegithalos caudatus. The sequence continues at coordinate 85,193 of WEIU01000503.1, read as the reverse complement.
TGTTTCCTGGGAGTTGCTTTTGCTTCTGAGCCCTTGCCTACCTGCTAAGGTCATGGACCTGTGCATGTGCACATCCCTGAGCAGGCACATGGGCCCAGTGCTTCCCCAGGAGGTGCCATGCCCAAAGCAGATTGGGAGGGAAGCTTGGCCCAGACTCTCAGAAGCTCAGAGACACATTCCCGCTCATGCAGTGATTTCTCTCACACACCGTGGAACAATGGGAGTGAGCAGGAGTGGGATGACCCATTTGTTTGGTTGCCATGACAATGTTACCCAGTACAGAGCCCTGCTCTGAGCAGCCTTGCTGCTTGGCTGCTGTGGGATGATGATACTCAAAAAATAACATGAGGGAGTTGGCCATTGTCACTTCACTGCACTGCATTGACCTCTGCAAGATGAAAGGTGCAGCAGATCTCTGCTCTTAGAATTTACCATTTGTTTGAAAAGAAGGTTATGGTTTTTTTCAAGAAGCATTGGATGGACAAGATGGGGACTTATTTATTATTATTTTTAAAAAATTCTAATGGGAGTAATTTAATTTATAATGCTGCAAATAAAATGCCTAAGGAAACCAATTGTGTCTTTCAGATGTAGGGACAGAACAGTATTTATAGTGCAACAGAAAGAATACTTTCTCTGGAGTGGAAGCTGCTGAGATCTATAAGTGGATATGCATTGGAAACATGTATAGATATGCCTGAGGTTTGATTTAGAATGGTAGATAAAGACTGTTCTGTATTTGACACAGATGAAATAGGCAGCTCTTGCTCTCCCTACCATGAGCAACTACCTTAGCTGGTGTAGAAAGGAAAAATACTTCACCACCAGCTTATTATCACCCAGAGATAACTTTCTTTAAAGAAATACTGGTTTCCCAAATACAAATCACACAAGACATATGCCTTTAAGGGTTTTACTTAGTCTTTGAGGCATTTCCATATGCCTTACTTAATGTTGCAGCTCGTTACAAGACAAAAATGACTTCTTTTCTTTAATTTTGTACTTTGTTATAGAAGGGCTTATGATATTGTTATTATTACTATGATTATTATTAAGGATGAGAATATTACTTTGTATTGCTGTAGAATTTAGGTATTCAAAACAAGAGCCTTGTACCAGGCTCTGTATGTACTTGCCTATTTTTATTTATACAACTATAGTAATTCTTTTCAAAATGTACATTAGTGAGCAAGTATATAACGTATCCCTCTAGATCAGATGTAATTTATTTCTATTCTTCAGGAGATTTGGGAATATATATCTATTCCTGTTACAGGGAGGAATGTGCTTTGCAAATCTCTATTCCCTTGACAAGAGCAGCTCAGCAACAGGTGATTTCCCTGTTTATTTGCTGTTAACAAGTTTGTCTCTCCTTAGAATTTTGGTTCAAATTGTCTCGAAAGCAATGTCAAAATAAAGTGTTGCATATACATGCATGTAAGAGATGAAACAATGAAGATTTACATTTGGATTTCTCCGTAGTCTACATGAATATTTTTACTTAGCAGTTTGGCTTGCTTTTCAAGAATGAAGACCTTCTCCCCCTTTTAATGGAACTTTTTCTGAAGTAATTTTCTAATTTGGGTAGGGAAATTAGGGGAAAAGAGAAAGTATCTGGCTAGACAGAGGGAGATTACTGGAGTTCCTCTTGAATATTTTCCCAGTTAACCTTGCTTAATATTTTTAGTAATGATCTTGGCACATAAATTAGAAATGTGATGAGGAAACGCCTCATGTTGCAATTGGATAAGATCAGATCTCCTTAGAAAATAACACAGGAAGAACAAGTAGATTATTAGGAGGTGAAATGAGATGGAGTTAAATTAAATGGCATGTAAGTTTGTTCCTTTGAGTACTTGGATTTTAAAAGTCAGGAGCTCATCCATGGGAAATGACTGAGGGGAAAGACCAGACCACACTGTAATACTGGCTCTGTTACTGATTGCTGTTGCCAGAAACACATGCTAAGAAAAGCAATCCATGAATGGGCACTGCAAAATCTTCTTAACCTGAAGTGTCCTCACAACACAATCACTTGTTTGCATGTGGTGACCTAGAGAAGTGATTGATGTGTGGTTCAGTGGGAAGGAAATGGTGAGACCTTGGGAATAACCAGTGTGATCCAAAGAGACTGCTGAGCTCAACCCAGACTGAGAGCAACTGCTCACCATAAATGCATCACTGAGGACTGAACAAAGCTACCTGTACAGAGGATAAAGCCAACTCCAAATCAGATTGGTTTGAACTGGTCGTTAATTAAATTTGGCTGGAAATTTGAAGAATGTTTACAAAATAATATTGAATAGCCTTTTAGAAAGAATATCAAGGGCAACTAAAACACATACCACAGATGGGGTAAAACCACTGTTTCAAAATTGTTAGTTTGGCCTCAATACCGACCATATGATTTGTCTTACAGATATAATACTTTCTCCTGCTAGCCTTGTCAAGTGAAGAATGATCGATTTCTAATGCATATCCTGCAATTCAAGGAAATGTTTTGTCTGTTTCCAAGAAGGCTTGCCTCTTTCTTGTTACTCTGACAATTATCAAGTGCCTATACTAGCAGTTTCCAAGTACTTACAAGCAGAAAATCTCTCTCATTCTTTCTTTTTAAAGGCTGTTGTAGAAAACAATTAATTAATTTGTTTATGTCTACATGTATAGGACGAGTGAGGATGGCTTGTTTATATATAAATAAATGACTGAAGGGAAACTAAATAATTTTAAATGAATGCTACATTTGGAACATTTTGTGAGACTCATGGTTAGTTTTGTTTCCAAGAACTGCTTCTAAAATGTCGTCTCATTTGAGCTCACACATTCACAAGCCTCCACATCTGACCAGTTTCCTGGGACAGACATCATGAGAGGTTGCTGCAGGACAGAGATGAACCATGGGGCTTCCAGTTTTTTTCTTGTGGGTGGTTTGTCCCTTTGCCCCTTGGAATCCAGATTAGAGCTACTGTCTCTGAGGTGAATGCAGTCTGGAATGTGTCTATTGTTAGTAATGGAATTCATCCTTCAGTCTTTGCTTCCTTCATGCAGTAGGCTACCACCCTCATAGATGTGGAGTACTTTTGGTGTATTCTTTTAAAGTGGTGAGACCTTAAACTGTTACATGTTGCATAAATATCAAGAACAAACTGCAGAATAGAGTTTGATTTCCTGTGTGGTTTCTTCAGATGAAAGTCCAGACTTACACACAGACAGCTCAGTAACAGATGTCCTCCCTTGAGATTTAGGCTGGTGGGTGTAAGAATCAATGACAAAATATGTACAATATCTGCAAAAAAACAGGTACTCAAGAGCATTAAATAAATATTTACTTGCAAATTTGAAAACAAAACCTGATGATTAATTAAAAATAAATTGTGTTGTCAGAGTCATTCTGGAAGCATTTTTATTTACAGGGAACTACTGAAAAGAAACACATTTCTGAAGCACCTCAGAAACTTTTTTTTTTTCCTTCTGATCTGTGCAGATGTTAGACTCCTGATGACTCCTGCTTGGGAGAAGTGGAAAATCAAATAAGACCCTTTAACAGGATGTAGAAAAACAGCTTTATGGAGAGACCTTAAATTGGCCAGTTCTCTGAGAAGGGTTTTCCTGGGCTTCGTCCTGGAGTGGTCTCAAAGAACCAAAATGTTTCAAAACTCAAATAAACCTGATTTTATTTAGAACATGGACTAAACCAGTTGCTTTAAAATAGAGGAATCTGGAAATGACTGGGTGGGAGAGAATGTAGATATTTACACCCTTTGTATGTCTAGAAACAAAGATAAAACAGCAGGGAAGAGAAACAGGGTCTGTCAGAAAATTTGTAAGGTCCACTCATGAGTAGGATATTAAAAACCTGTTCAGAGAACACAGAGCAATTTCAGAGGAGGTAGAAACTTTTTCTGCATCAATGTTCAAGGCAGAAGAAATGAGGGATATTCCTGTTGAAAAATCATTCCTTTTAGGGGCCCATCAGGGAAGTGATTCTGAAGGGATGCTGGAAGCAACTGAAAAAATGAACAGTCACACATCCCCAGGACTAAGGTGTATTCACTCATGGGATCCAAAGGAAACCAAGGATGAAATTGCTGAATTACTAATCATGGTGTATGCTCTTTTACTTAAATTACATCTGTATTTGAGGACTCAGGGGTGACATTAAGTCTGTTTTTAAAGAAGAGAAATGAAGAGAAAATTAGTAGTAACCATAATAAAGAGTGGAATTAATGGATATGTGATACATTGGATTTAAGTGGCAAGAGTCAACCTTGGTTCTTTTTGTGAAGAAGTCAGTGTGGGTTTTTTTCATAAAGTGAAGCTCTTTATTGCAAATCTTTTACAATTCTTTCTAGAATTCAATAGATATATGGATAAGGGTGATGTGATTGATAAATCCTTAGGTTTTCATAATGCTTTTGGTGGTCTTTCAGTTTTGCTGCAACTTTGCATGTGTGATATAGGAGACACAGCAGGGAGCAAAATGAATCATTGCCTTACCATGGCTGTGCTAATGTTCTTCTGATGTTGCCAAGATGACTCCAGCTCAGTCTATCCTTACAGGTACCTGATTGCTTCTGTAGGTGGTTGCCAACAAAACAGGATATTTCTGAGTTGCAACAAACACAAAGCAATCTTCTGGTCCTGGGGTATTTATTACTACCATCTGAAAGTCCCAGATTTCCAGTCTCTGTTCCTGTAAATAGTTTCTCAGTCTATGCATGAGAGCTCACTGCTCTGAGAAGGTCTTTCCCTCTTGAGCCACAGAAGCCCCTCTTCCAATAGTAAACCTCTCCTCTGACAAGGAGGAATCTTCTGTTTTCTAAAGGGGCCAACCTCACCCAGTTAGTTCCTTAATGGAACATGATTTAAACCAAGAGTAAGCAGCCACAGAGAGCTTGTCCATCACAGCTATGAGCAAATGTGAACATTTCTGCTGGCAAGTAACCTCATTAGCAGGAAAGTTTTGGAAACACCTGCCACCAACTCACTCAAGTGGAAGTCTTTAGTGGGCTCTGAGTCAGGCAGGCTGTTGAGATATCAATTCAATTTAATTCTGACATAACAGATGTTGTTTAAGAAAACAGGCAAAGAGACAATGTGAATTGTTCAGTGAGACCAGAGAGGGACATTATGCCACTGCCAATGAAAGATGAATGTCCTGTGGTAACCATGATCAAATAAATAGTTGTTATTCTTTCTAATTTACATTCAAGGCCTGGCAGCTTGAGAATTTGACAGCTACAGCTGGATGCCCTCTGTGGAGCAGACATTGTGATGGCAAGGAATCTAACCCTCTATCACCTCGAAAGAAATCTACCTGATTTTATGTCCCATTTGTGCCTTTCTGACAACTAAAAAGCAGTTGATTTCAGATGACAGGAGCTGGATTGATGACTATTACAGTTATTTCTAAGCACTGTAATTTTTGTCATCTTGACTTCAGCTATTCTCTTGCTATCCACTGAGTATCATTGGAACACTAAGACACAGTAATTTTCATCATTCACCCCTTCAATTCACACCAGTTTTTTCTCTTACTTCTATGTGCTAGACAATACAAATGCCTTTCATTGTTTTGCAAATTTTATTTTACAGTTTTAGTTTTGTCTATAACTTGATGATATTATTTAGATATTTACAGATGCTGTAATCTGAAAAGCGATGAAAGTCCTAATCCATTACTGAGTTTAAAATAAAAATAGCTGAATCAGCCTGGAGATTCATAGTATCTGTTAGTATAAGCAGCAGAGTAGGCATTACCATGTGATGACACATACCCTCCTCATCTTGCAGCAGTGTGAACCTCAGAGATTTCAGGGGGGTGTAGCTGTGCAGAACAGAATATGGGGAAGGAGATCTTCAACCAGAGCTGCAGTTGTACAGATCTCCCTACGTGCCAGAGGACCACGTTTCTCCTGTTTCATCTCCTGTGTGAAGGTCGGAGATGTGGCATAAGATATACAAGAGAGAAAAATGGCTAAAAAACATAGATGGTGTAAGTTGGTGGAATAAAAGATAAGTATTTCCTTATCATTGTGCTGGAAATATTTTGGATAGAGCTAAAAATCAGAGCTTTAAATGTGTGCTATGACCTTTAGGATTGGATTTTGGTGTTGTTGATTTTTTTTTTATACTATGTATGTTCTACTCTACTCTACTATGCTCTACTTTCTGTTCTTTTTTTTTAATGACACAAAGAGACTATAGGTTTTAAGCTAGGGTAAATCATCTCCTTCAAATTTTATGGTTACTAATTAGCTAATTTATACAGCAAGGATTGGGCTCATGTTCTTTGAAATTCAGTGATGGATAGTTCCACAGGAAAACATCAAGTATAAACAAGAAAACCTTAACCTTTGACATTGAAATATAAAATATCTGAAAAACCTACAGGAAAAAGCCTGAAGAAAATGGAGCCTGAAGAATGCAAAGGTGTGAATTATTAAAATCTTGGAGAAAGTTCAGGAAGAATAAAAACTTATGCTATTGCAGCATAGGAACACATCAAAGATATTATTATCCTTCTGTCCTAATGAAAGATTCCATAAGAAATCAGAGTGAATTGTTTTCCAGTAAGCATAATTAAAAGGATAAATGTGTAAGATTTATAAATAGAAATACGCAAAGGGTGTATTTGCTCACTCTAGTGGGAAGTGATATTTTAGGAGAAAAGTTTACAAAAGGTTTGCAGAAGGTTTGCAGAAACACTGAACAGCCTCCCAGCCTCCTGTCCCAGAGCATGAGGGAGGCAGCTCATGCTGATGCAGGACCTGAGTGCCTTTTAGCCACAAACTGCACAGCTGGGCTGGTGTCTGTAACTTTGTGCTTTGCCCTCTCTTTTTAGAAGGACAGTTCATGTTATACATCTGAGTTTTACAACTCATTTACCAGCTCTTCTTCTATTTCAGAGAAGGCAAGGGCATGGTTGTGTCTGGGATTTCTAGTGGAAGGCAAGGAATTTTGTAAATGAGTTTCTGGATTAGTCAAATCTACATACAGTTCCTGCCCCATGAAAAAGACATTTGTTCACCTGTTGTTATGATATGTTTCCTTCAAAGAGCTGAGAATTACTGATTATAAACTAAACTTACAACCTGGATTGATATTCTTCTAGAGGCATGTAGAGTTCTTTAAGAACAAATTATACAAAATTCAATCTTATTCCAAAATGTAAACCAACTTTTATTAAAAGATGTGTCTTGGCATTCATGTCAGTGGGCCTATGTTTCATATACTGGACACATTTTTTTTGCTAATTACCAAGAAGATATTCTGGTTCAAATAAAATTTTCAATTCAAAGACAAAATTGAGTTTTAAGTAGAACATTAACCCTGGTTTATTACTGGAAGAATTCATGTGCCCAAACCTAGGTATTTTCATTGTCTGCCTTTAAAAAGAGAAGGAATTCCTTTGTATTTCCATGCACACAATGTGGTCATGTAAAGGCAAAAGGTGAATAAAGAGCATTTTGCTTCATTTATACATCCTTGTGTGCTCAGCTATCTGCTGTGAAATATAATTTGCTTTTAGTAGGAAGCCACAGGTATTGAACTGATTGGTACAGTTTCTTTATGAGAATTCACTGCAAGTTGGGGAACACTTTCTATTTCACAGCGGGCCTGTCTTTTAATTTGAGTAGCTGTTGCACTGTGGCTGGAGGAAGGAATAGTGAACTTTTGATTTCAGTCAGCTTTCCCGAGGTACACACCGAGGAGCCCACAGATAAAGAGGACAAAGAAAGGGAAAAGCTGTAATTGCAATGCTCTGCAGGCTGGATGGCAGCAAGCTCTGCCTTAGCTCTGCTGGAGCAGGATGGAAGCAGAGGACAACGCCACACTTGATGTCTGCTGTTCCTGCTGGTGACAAGAGCAAGGGACCAGCTTGGCTACACCATCTCTGCTGTGAAAACCTGGTTAGGCAACATTTTTCACCTCAGGACCTGTATGGTAGCCCTGTTGTTTTCAGACCTGACCCAGCATATTTACTCCGTGTCATTACCCACTGACTCAGCTTCATCACCCCTGGTGGATCTCCAAAGGCTTGAGAGCCACTGGAGACCTCTGCTGTGAGATCTGCACAGCCAGGCAGGAGAAAGAACAAAGGAAGATCAGGGCTGCTTTGGGGATACCTCCCTGAAGATGCTGGGTGGCTAGGGGTGGATTTTCTTTATTTGACAGCATGTTTTTTTAGGAGGAAGAGGGCTCTCTCCTTATGATAGCAGCTCCTGGAAGGGCATTGACACTGCAATTTTGCAATGCAGGCATTTCTAAATGCTAACTGCATTGCATGCTTTTCTCATTTAGTGTTCTCAGTTGCTTTGTTCCTTTCTTTCTAGGGAAAGACTAAAGACTGCCTGAGAGATGTCTTACCAAACCAACTGTGGCAGTTTATGTGGCTTGGAAACAGGACCAAACAGCAAACCTCACATCCAGGGAGGTGGCCGAGGAAGGGTGAGATTCAGAGTAGTGCTGGGTTTTTTACTTCCTGTGATTTTCTTGCACCTATGGAGAATTTCAAAAGAGTGATTTAGGGCAAGGGGAGGCTTATTGCCAAGTACTGGTAATGCATCCAATATTCTGTGCTGACGTGGGGACTGCAACAAGATTGTCCTCAGTGAAATAAATGCCCCTACTGGGCATATAAAAAAACTAGATTGACTTCTGCAAAGCAACTCCAGAAATGAAGAATAAAAACATAAATAGCTTATGGCATAGTCTTCTTAAGAAAAAAGAAAAGGAAAAGGAGGGACCTTTTACAACACTAAAAGCTAGGATGATGCAGAAAGTCAATTCTTGCTTCTGTCTTTTAATAAATACACAATGCTATTGAGGATATTGGCTCTCTTTCCTGAGGAAATCCAGCATGCTCTAAACAATTCATGCACTTTGCCAGGCAGACCTCAAAATTATGTGGCTAAAAATGTAATATCCTTCTTTACTTGCATGCAGATGGTACAAATAAATAACCCTTTGAGATCAGATAATTTAAAGATAGCTAAAATTTTCAAATAAATTATTTTTGGTGGAAAAGATGGGGTTCTACTAAGCAGAAATATCTGCTTTCAGAAATGTCTTATTTTGATTATAAATCTGAAAAGGGACCACAACTAGAGAAAATTCTTGCCAAGTTATGATTTTTTTTTGCTTTCATATTTTTAAATGTGTACAGAAGATCTAAATGGTCTGTAATGACTCTTTTGCCTTTAGTTAACACTATGACACAATTACTAAAATTTTTTTTATAAAGTCGTAAGACAATTTCAGTCATCATATAGAAATAAATTATTTTGATTCAATATCCCAACAAATAATTTGTGTCATTTAAGTGTGAGAGGATATCATCATCTCACATCTGCAACAAATAACAGTTTAGGAGAGGAGAAAATTATAACTCCTTACTATAAATGGTCGTTTTTAGCCTTCTTACCCTATGCATATGATTCATGTGGAATTCCCTGTTGTTTTAAAAGGCAACTTGCTTTGTCTACTGCTGAGATAATACCTTTAGTTACATTTTCTAAAATGGTTTATTCAAGGGTTTATTCAATCCTATTCCCTAGAACCCTTACACAAGTTTTAGCTTAAAAAAGCCAAACCCTTAAGGTAATATAGAGTAATATTATAGGCTTTCACTGAAAAGGGTGGGCTGCTATAACCACAAGACCTTGAGCTACACTGAAAAACATATTCTGATCCTGCTACAAACAAATGTATGTATGTATGTATATTTCTTCCACCACAAATGTATGTATGTATGTATGTTTTTCCCACCACAAATGTGTGCATGTATGTTTCTCCCACCACAAATGCATGCCTCTTACTGCACACAGGGGCACGTAGAGATGCACAGAGCCAGGTTTGACAAGCCAACTATCACAACAGGAAGAGCTGCTCCGTGCCAAGGCACTACAGCTCCAGAGCTGCTTGGGCTGCCATGAAAACTCCTAAGGATTTTTGCTCTCAGTTGGCTGGAGGATGTCCGCACACCAGAGCAGCCAAGCCAGAGAGAAGGCTGCTACAAGACCTGTATTTTAGTCTAATCCATTCCTTTGAGATTTGCCAGGAGCAGGACACTAAAAGTGCCACATGTCAGGCTTAATGCTGACTGAAAAAGGTGTCAAAAAGTCATTAAGGCAAATATTTCTCTTTGGTCCTCCTGAGCATAGAAACATCACTTTTCACATGCTTAATAAAGTAGTGGGCAGGCATCAAAGAAACAAATTACTCCATCACTCTTCCTTTTTGAAAATATATCCCTCAATTATTTCACTTTGAATGACCCAAATAATAATAAGAGTAAATATAAAATAGGAATTATGAACAAGTCTTATTGTATTTTTCATTATATAATTTAGCAAATGTTTTTTCCAGTACATATTAATTTGTGTTGTAGAAGACTTTTTGAATAGACAAATTAACTCTACATTAGGACACAGAAGTCACATAGCTTCATACTATGTCTTTGTGATGTTCTTAATAGAAAGCTTTGTAAATACCTTTGATAATTAAGAAATTAAATAGTAATTGCACATATCCTTAGTGGGAGATACTGAGGATGGCAAAATTGAATTACTGTCTCATGCTTAACAATTTTTTAGCTTTACAGAAAACCAGATGTGTTGAAATTGAGTCCACACAGAGTTAGCAGACTTTCTATTATATCTCTCTGTATAAAGTTTTGTGTTTAATGCAGGCATAGGATTTTGCATGTATGCAACTTATTTCAGGATTTCCTGCTGCCCTCTCCTATGACCTGGAGCTACTTTGAGCTATGCAAGGACTAAGGGAGGAAAAGAGTCCTAGTGGGGACAACTAATGGCAGGAAGGGAGGGAATAGAAGTACCTGATGGACAAATTTCATTCCTCCTTTAGCCTATGACCTAACATACTGCTAAGTGAAGAAAGAACATCCGTAATTCTTCAGCTGGGTTATGAATTGAGAGAAATCTGTGCCATAGTTTATACAGGGCCTGGCTGACCTTGAACATTCACACAAAGCTTCCCCAGAGTCAACTCCCACAGCTTGGATAGATAAAGACCATCTGTAAGACAGATGTGACAAAATAATACTTTAGCTGTAGTTCAGGATGCTTTTAGAGCTTCTATGGAAAACCACAGCTATGAGTATCTCCTTCCTTCTTTCTTCTTTTAACCTGTGTTGGAGACAGGATTTGAGAGTCCAGTGTGTCCTGGGAGTCACCAAGCCTAGGCTGTGGTGGGCAAGAGGAGCAGTGGGGAACAGTGCAGAAGAATACAATGGGAGCAGTGGGGGTTTACTGGGTTTGATGCTCACTTGCTAAACTGTATTTTTAGCAGCAGATTTCCACTGTAGTAGAGATCAGTAATATATCTAGAGGAGACCTCACATTTTCATGTCTTCAAATGTCATATTTTCATCACTTCAAATTTGGTCCCAAATTCCTGACAAAATTCTTAAATCTTCAGCAGTCATTGTTTTGGACACCACTTGTGGGCTAGATTTCTCAGTAGGTATATGAAGTTCTGGCAGATATCACAGCCAGATAGCCTGTTCTGTACTTGATCTATATTACATGCTGGCAAATCATACTTTCTGGTGTTCTACTACACTGTGAACACTTTACACCAGTTCTGTTTCATGCCTTTAGACTGAATGATAATTAGGTGGGTTAAATCTTGTTTTCCACTTCCTTTACCCCCTCTCTATTACCAGTCTCCTTTTCTTTCATATTCCCTCCTTCCCCAGTCCTTTCCATATCTTCTTCTCAGTTCCTACAGCATTTTTCAATTATCAGCTGCACCAAAGGTCAGAAAGAAGGACATAAGTGTGCCTGAAGCTATGTGAAAAGGAAACATGTTCCTTTTCAAATAAGAGGCTCTCTGGAGGAGAATCATAAAGGTAATAGGAGTTTTGGGTTGGGTTTTTTCTTTTTTTTTTTTTTTTTTTTTTTTTTTTTTTTTGTAAGGATGTTTCTTACTTTACGTTTAAAGAAGGACAGATTAATTTGCATGCCGGTGTAAGTGAAAGATTCATCTGCATGCTGGTGTAAGTAATAATAAATTAGCTGCCTAAATCCCTGATCCTATTCTACTGAGAAAGTAAGAGACATGCTCATTAACATTTTATGCGGCCTCGGGATAGGAACAACGTATCCAGAGTCAATGAACAGCTCCTAGATTTCAATATTGAACTCTCTGGCTGGCTAAAAATAAATCAGGTTCCTCAAGGCATGCTACAAAAAAAGTTGCTATGACAAGGGATTCCTTTGGGTTCAGATCACCGTAATTGAGCCATTCTCATGACTGTAAGTAATTCCCTTTATGCCCTTGCAAATAGCCTGAGTTGTGGCCATGATGGAGTAAAATGTGGCTGCTAATATATTTTGCAATGCCTAGCCCAGGCTTGATTGTGTGCTCAGCAGTTTCCAGGAGTCATCATTTTCTTATCATTGTCCTTTGAAGAAGAGTTGCCAGTGTTACAACCACTCCTGATCACTACAATCTCTTTCACAGAGGCAACTGCAGCTCCTACCTCTCTTCCCTCTAGCTGATTCAACATTCCTCTGATTTTCTCACATTTGCTGGTGAGAGAAGATTTCTAGAAACACTCTAAAAATATCCAGAAGGAACTGCATTCTCCAGCCTTGGCTATTGAAGCCATTTATCACTGTATTTTTGTCATTTTCAATCACATGATTCTTGCTTGATTATTTTTTCCATCTCTTGGCACAAAATTTGAGCATCTGGTCTTCTTTTGAGAAGTTTCTTGAATTTGTATTTCAGTTAGATTCCTACTTTCATGTCCATCTACTCCCTTTCCTTCCACCAACCATCCCCTCCTCTGCCTGCCTGTTTGTCTTTGCTTTTCTTTTGATGTTTTACATATCCCTGAGGATTCTTTCTCTTGTGTTCCAGTTGGGATTTTCATCTTCACACAGATCCCTTGCTGAAACATAGCTCCATACTGTTCTTTACACAGTCTTTCTGCAATTAAAGTATTTAGACACATAAGCACATAAGCTTGTGCACACCTTGTAAAATAACTGCTGATTCCAAAAGCAGCTTTTGCGAAATTATAAGGCTCTGCTGGTAGAAAAAGTGTCCTCTGAAGTAACATTGTTATTTAGCAAATACTTTTTTTTCAATGCAACATTTTTTTTCTGTTAAATTTGAAAGGTTTTATCTGTGATTATGAGCAGGTGCAATAGCTTCTCCCCCAGAGCTATAAATAGAAACAGAAAACCTGTCTTTTTATTTATCCAAGAGCAAATCTGATTTAGCCAATTCACAGAATAAAAAAGCGGTCAAAATAATCTACTAAGATACTGACTGATCTGAACATTTCTTGATGTAACTGATTAGACCACACTCAAAACTTTTTTTTAACAATTGGACACATCTCTGCTATCTTTATTTTAGATATATTTTTTAGTGCAATGCCTCTGAAGGGTAAAAGTTCTGTTTCTGTGGAGAACAGTATGTACATTTGTTTGCTAGCAGTCTGCCCTAAGCAGTCCACAAAATTTCTCATAGTTTACAGGTGGAAAAAAAGAAAAAACATAAGTCTGCAATTTGCAGCAAAATACCTTACAATCTGATATCTAAATGTCCATAAAACAAATATCACAATTGTTTTCTAGGGAGAAAACAAGAGAAGCCAGCAGTTCTGATTCTAGTATGTACTTCAGAATTGCAATATTGGCTTTGCCTGAACACCATTCTGTGAAAGTGTTTGCACTATGTAAATGCATCTAAATCACCAATTCTACATAGAATTGAATACAAAATCACAATGATCAATAAATCTATATTCTCATTCTGACTCACAAACTAATGCTGATAAAGTTACAGGCAGGATTGCAGGGGGGCATATAGTCCATTACCCTGCAGCAAGGGAGAAACAGGAAAACCTAATCTACTTCTCATAGATGGATTTTCAATATTAAAAAGCCATAACTGTGGGGAGCCCATGTTCTCTCAAGGTAAGCTATTTCGTGGTTAATTATCACTACCATTAGAGAGTTTTCCCTAATGTCTATTCCAAATCTCCTTTGATACAATTTAGCCTCATTATTACTTCTCCTGTTTGTTGTAGATGCAAGTAAAAATCTATTCTCTTCTCTTTGCACCAATGTATTCCATGTAAAAGTTTTTCCATTCTAAGGTTGTATTTTCTAAGCCTTTCTGTATTTTTGTTACAGGCAGTGATTTGCCTGAGCATTTATACACTAAAAACAAGTTTGGATAAGACCTTCTGCAAATTTGGAAACCAAGAGATAAAATCTTTCATGCAAGGTTTAATCCAAGTTGGCTGCACAGTAAATGTTAGAAGCGCCTTGTGATTCTTCACATAAATCTTGCCTAGAACAGGAATAAAACCTTATAAATATCATGCTTGTAAACAGATTTCTTCCTGGATGAGCAGCACGCAGATCCACAATTATAAAAAATAATACATCACAGGTAGACTGACTTCAGACTCTGTCAGTCTCCTACGCATTAAAATTGCAATAAGCTGATAATTAATGCTTTACAAAAACAATTTACTGAACAATTAGTACTTGGGTGTGGCCAAAAGTGTTCATGAGGGCGCACTGAGCCCTCCTCCAGCCAAGAAAGGAGATGTAAGAGGCAGTGAGTGGTTGTAGCTACAGATTTCACCCTTTGGCAGGAACCCAGGTTCCAAGAGGGGAACAGCCTGCTGCGCTGCTGATGCCACTGTTTGCCACTGCCCACCTCCCTCCACCGAGTCCCCATTCCCTGGTGAATAGCACTGGCAACAGATAGTCTTGCCAAACTGCTGTGGAGCAAGATTCTCTTCTGCCAAACAACAAAAGAAATACAGTGGATCATTGTCATGGCAAGCAGGGCCTTGCTGGAGACAGGTTCAGACCACAGCATGAAGTGGTGATGTACGTGGAAGTTCACAAATCCTAAAGAACGCAGATCATAGGATTGATTGCCTGGCAGTGAGAGCTGACAAAAGGAGCAGTGTCTGAGAATGAAGGCATTGCCATCTCAGCAGAACCTTTCCAGCCAATCACAACCACTATCTGGCACAGATATTGTGACATTTCCCACCTGCTTAAAGAGAAAAGATAGGTCACACTGTTTCTCTTGTTTTTAGATCATTCGCACTACAATGAGAGGTCTAATCATCTGAAAATTATTAATCTTAGTTTCTCACAGTACTCAGAAAAATCACATTTTTCCCCTCAAAATTTGCCAATCAGTAATGCTACAGAACATTACAAAATTTATTGTGGGTAGGAGTTGTGGAACATGACCAAAGAAATTCCAGTGAAACATCCAGGCATTGATGCACTGACAACAAAACGTGACAATGGAAGATGGCCTTGCAGTATGGATGATCAGACCTGGGCTAAGCTGTGCCCAAACTTTGCACTATCCATTAGACTGCACTTAGCAAGTAGAGCCATACCCCAACCTCAGGGGGCTAATAGCAGATGGAGAGAAATGCCAAAGTGTTAGCAGTCCAGGCTGAAAACCTGTGTATGATTAAGTAAAGGTTTAGCTGATGATTGAGCCTTTTCTGGAGAGGATGCATGATTTTCACACCAAGCAGTGGAGCAGGGGACTTCTCTGTGTCCAGCAGAAAAGGCAGAATGAAAGGCAAGAACCATGAGACAGGTACATTTGTCAGTAAGGGAGTGCTCTGAAAGGAAACAATTCTCCTCTGTAACAATACTTACCAAGATGAAAAGGTGAGACAGTGTGCAGAGATATATCAATGAACACTTTGTCTTTGAAAGAGGAGCTATTTTGCATCCTCTGTTTATTCAGAGAGTATCCCAATGAATCCTTCTCAGGCTTGGGCTGCTGTCCCTAGGAGAGCACAAAAAGTGTTGGGAATTCTGGTCACATGGAAACAACTCAGTTTGTTACACTGACTAGTTACAAATCTGTAATTAACTATAAATAGGAAGTATATTTGTAAATGCAGTAGCCACCTGGTCAGGCTATTTTCAAACCCAGTCACTTAGGCTGAGGTCAGCTTTAACAATGTTCATAGGAATTTATAAGCAGATACAAAAAGCAGGCTGCCCCTTTTGGGGAAAACAGAACACCCCATTGTTGTGGCAAGATAAGAAATCAGTATTTTCAAGAGTAGAAAAATATCTTGTAGACAGAGATCTTTATTTATGGCATTTCTTTACTTCAACAGAGCTTTGGTTATGAATAGAAGAACCAAAGGGATTAATGAACAGTTCCTAAAGGACCAAATACAGCTTCAAACCCTGGCTGACCATGGGCAGAGGTCTGCTGTGCTTAAAATTTGGTGGGTCAGAATACTTGAGTTTATGGATTTATAAGCTTTGAGTTTATGGATTCTTTTTTCTTCATTCACCTCATCAAGATGCTTGATTGAGTCTTCAGTTAGAAGCCCTTCTCTAGTTAATTTATGAAATGTGAAGAAAGACCCAGAAAATGCTTGCAGTAATTAGAAACAGTTTGGCTTTAACAAATCAGATAGAGTGTGTTTTATAGGATATAAAAGGGTGTCCACTTGGAGTATTTCTGTCAGACAAGAAAAATTTTTAAGCTTATGTGTTTAAGATATTATGCGAACACTATGCACTGTTGAACACCATTAATTTGACTTGTATCCTGGCACTAATATTTGGTTGAAGTAAACAATTCAGTAATGATACAGTGTTTATTGTATATTCTCTGAATAGCTATTTAGATTCTTCACCACACTGGTCTAAAGCAACAGCCAGTATTAAAGTGCTCTGCCATTCATAAGGGACAAAAATGAAATCAGCCTGACTCAAACACCCAAATTAAAACAGTCTTAGGGGATTTCAAGATATGGAAGCTGGGATTGCCTGTTAGGACATAAATGGCTGAGTGGAAGGAGGGAAGAAAAGAGTGAATCAAGCCAGAATAAGCTAAACACAACCTGAGGTTCTGCCACTTGGAAGGAAAAAACAACTCCTTTCTTGCATGCTTTGTCACAGACATAGGTCGGGTAGACCACATATGAAGGTAAAGCCCTGAACATATCATGAAACTGGATCAGTTCTCAGAAGAGCAGTAAAGTATGCCTTCTTGCCCTGGCAAATATGTGGGTCTCTAAATTCTGAAAGGCCTGTAGTTTCAGTTGCATTTGAAGTACATGATATTTTCAGGAAACATATTTTTTGGTTAGAAGTCACAGGTTTTAAAAAACTTGTCTGTTAAGTCCCACCATCTAGGAATAGCTGTCCTACTAAATGTTCTGGTGCTACTAGCATTAGTTTTCACCATTAAGGTTTATTTATTATCTTAAGGAGATGAGAAATATCTTTATGAAGTTACTCTCCAGTTGGGCTTGCATTCCTAAATTACTTACACATCAGAAAAAATACTTTTCACTCATTTTTAAAGTATAATTTTAATTACTTAAATGGCACTACAGAAAAGAAAAAAAAAAGTCAATTTCTCTAGGTGGGGTATCCTACTGAAATAAGAAATGATAATTTTACATCCATTTTTTCTTTCCATTAGATTGTAATCTCTCTGGGACGAAGCTCATCATCTTAACACCAGAACCATTGTGACCAGAAATCTGACTGAGCAGCTGGAGCTGATCCCTTTCAGACAAGGCTCTGAAGATATAGAAAGTGTGGCCTGCAGCTAGAATCCATCATCAATCTGCAGAGGTGTTCAAAAGAAAAGATCCACACCCAGTTGCCTAGTTGCAACTGAGCTTTTGTTATTGCCCTGACTGCATAATTCGGTAAAAGAATAGCATTTAAAAATGGATTCTTGTATCTCAGAGTACAAATCATTTTGCTCCTAGAGAAGGTCTATTTATGGATAGCAAATTATTAACTAGTACATTTTCATACATTTGATTCTTTAGCTTACTTTATTCCAGCTACAGTTCGTACCCTCAGCATCTGAGTCCTCAAGATGCCAATCTGAATCATCGTGTGCCTACCTGCCTGATTTGCATGTACAATCTAATAATTAGCAGTGCTTTTGGCTTGCTGTCATGGCTGACTTCTGTGGCCTCCATTTGCAAAATACTCAGATAAACTCTGCATGCAGAAATTATGTTTGCAATAGACAAACCTGCCTTTTGTGATGTATTGGTCTTTATATATTTTGGAATTATTTTCATTTTCTGTATGGGAGCAAAGAGCGTAGAAACAATAATAATTTTGTCTCTCAAATGAATGGCAATGCAGGTGACCAACAATTTCTAAAGATAATAATTCTGTCACAAAACTCTTCCTGTGTACAGAAATATGAGGTATTCAAAGTAATGAACTTGCCTAAAGCAATAAATACTTTGCAAGGAGATCCTTATTACCAATGCTTCTCATAGATTTTCATCAGTATATGGGCTGTGCCTTTTGCATAGAGACTGCTTTTTAATTTTGGGGCCAGCTGTACCATTACAATACTCTAGANAAAAAAAGGTTTAATCTAGAAGTGAATAAAAACCTTTCTAAATTGTGCTGTTTTGCCATACAGAATATGACTTTGTTTTTCTGCCAGTAATAAATTGTTGATACTTAC
Organism: Aegithalos caudatus; assembly: GCA_013389925.1. Lineage (NCBI taxonomy): Eukaryota > Metazoa > Chordata > Aves > Passeriformes > Aegithalidae > Aegithalos > Aegithalos caudatus. The sequence continues at coordinate 66,683 of WEIU01000503.1, read as the reverse complement.
ACACAGCCAAGGAAGAACAGATAAAAATACAAGACATGCACAAGAAAACAAGTCTTATTCCAAATGACATCCTGCAATAAATGTTTTCTTTGTGAGAGTGGGAAGCTAGAATCAAATTTAATAGATTTGCTTTTACAAAAATCTAATAGCAGAAACTCCTGGGTATGGTATCACCCCAGCTCACAGAGGTGGATGGTATCTCTAGTTTATGACACCACATTTCTGTGGGTTTTGTGTCCAAAAGTAGGCACTGTTTTTCTCATAGATCAGCTATCATCAATCCCCAAGAGTTCAGCCAAGTGCATGAACTTGTGGTCTTGATCATTATGTGATCCTGCCACAGCTGTAATTAGCTCTCAAATGTAGATCACATAGTACAGAAGAAAGGGAGTGTCTAACCATCAACTGCTCTGGAGGAGAAGCACACCTTCCACTGTGACTCATCACCTAAAAGTTGCACATCCCACAAGAAACTACCATTCCTACACTTTTAAGGAAACTGATTTCCTAAAGGTCTTTAGCTCTCTTGGTATTTCTTCAGTTCCTTCTCTTTTTGTGGAATCCACAGTTTGAAATGAACTGGTCATGAGAGGCAAATTGTGCTTACCTTAGGAGAGTCAGGCTGCTGAGATGCCAAAAAGCAGGAAACGTTCCCTTCACTGAGTTAACAAAGTTATTCTGAGAACCTAGGGAATGATTTTTAATTTTGAGCTTCGTTGTACCATTATGAGATGCTAGCAGCAAAGGAAACAGGCCTTGAAGTGTCTCAGTAAATCAGAAGTTTGGGAGGCAGGCATAAAACCCAGCAAACCCTGAGGCACACACTATAGACTCACATTTTCCTATGTGCCCTGGGATATTGATCAGTGCCTACTTTCTCCACAGCAAGGCAAGGAAGAAGCAGTTAAAAGAACATACATGTTTTTAAAGAATTTGAAAGTATAAGGAGGGCCTTTATATAGGTCAATATTTACATTAAATGAAGATAGTTTTTATATGGCCTAGCTTAAAGCTGTACAGTGGAGGGTACAGCATGAGAACTTGGCCCAAACCTGCCTTATTCTTCAAGTGCCCATTTTTACTACCTCAGCCAAAAAGACCCAAAACAACACCACTGACCCTTTCTTGGAAAATCAGGAATGTGATCTTTTTATTGCAATAATAAGAACCATATGTCTCACAAAGATTGGTTTGGTTTCAGATGTACTAACAGTGAACATTATACAGAAAAAACTATAAATTATATGCTGCTGTGGGAACTCTGGTGCTATAAATGGGTACAGTTTCACCCCATTACCCTAGCAGAAAGTCTAGCCTACTGTATTTTTTATGTCATCAAATAAAAAGACAAGCCACTTAAAGAAAAATCAGACTACCTTTTAAGCCACTGCCTGTCTCACAGGCTGACATACTGCCTGTAGGCATGGTAATTACCATACTTTTTCTTATTTTATTGTCCATATAGGACTATACTATCCAGACAACATGAGAACAGGGATAATTGACTTCAACTTTAAATTGTGACAAGCAAAGAATTTGATTTTCTACTGGAGCTTTGGAGGATTTTTAAGGATAGAATAGGAAAATTATGAGTAAGTGTAAGGAACACAGCAGAAAAGGTATTATGCTAAATTGCTTTTAATTTCAAGTCATGGAGTAGGGTTCCAGAGCTTCATTAACCTGTTAAAGTCAATGGGACTCTGTTCAGAAGAGGTCTTTAGATCTTTTACACCCTTACTTACAACCCTCTGTCCTGAAGAAAGGCTTCATGCAAGCACAAACCTGGTGGGATCAGAATCAGCACAAAGAGGAAATTTCAATATTGGAAAAGAGGAAATATTGGTTATCTATCCTACTCATGATGCTACCGATTGTTGTTCAGAATTGGACCAATTATTATTATTGGATTTTGGTAATGTAAACTAAGAATGTAATACATTTCAGGCATTGCAAGATGCAACATTAGTATTCTCAAAAATAGCAGTGTGGTACCATTCTTCTCATCTAGCTGTATCTACATTAATGGTAATCTGGGTACAGTTGGAAACATCATAACATTTACATCATAAAGAGAAAACAGAAAATAACAAAAGGGATTTTTCTTTGCTCGGCTTTGGACAGATCTTCTGTATAAAAAGCTCTAAGGAATACTACTTGACTAAACAGCATGAAAAGGACTCTATTAACTCTTTTCCTCCTCCCTTAGACTTTGTATTGGGTTTTTGTGGCCAGGTTTTTGTTGTGAGGGAGGGTTACAGGGGTGGTTTTTATGAGAATGTGCTGGAAACTTCCCCTGTGTCCTACAGAGCCAATACCAGCAGGTCCAAGTTGGAGGTGAACAGCTCTGCAGACACCAGGGTCAGTGGAGAAGGTGCCCAGCTGACACTGCCCTACTTCAGCTGATATTCCCTTGCAGCCCATGGTGAGTCAGCTGTGCCCCTGCAGCCCATGGAGGTCCACAGTGGAGCAGAGATGCACCAGCAGCCCATGGAGGACCCCATGCTGCAGCACTTGGATGCCCAAAGGAGGCTGTGAATCCATGAGGAGCGGAGCCATGCTGGAGTAGGTTTGCTGGTAGGACTGGTGACCCCATGCTGGAGCAGCCGGTTCCTGGAGGACTGCATCCCATGGAAAAGTGACTCACACTGGAGCAGTTTGTGAAGGACAGCAGGCCACAGAAAGGACTTCTTGCAGAGGTTCATGGAGTATTGTGTCCCATGGGAGGGACCCTGTGCTGGAGCAGGGAAGGAGTGTGAGGAGTCCTAATCCTCTCCCTGAGGAGGAAAAGGGGAGCAGAGACAGTGTGATGAACTGAGTGCAGCCCCCATTCCTGTCCCCCTTTGTCCCTGGGGTCAAGAAGGCAGAGAATCAGGAGTGAAGGCTGATTCACACAGCCTGGGAAGAAGGGAGTGGTAGAGGGAAGGTGATTTAGGATTTAGTTTTAATTTCTTTGTATCTAATTCTGATTTGATTGATAAAAAATTAATTTTTCCCAAATTTGAGTCCATAATTGGTGAGTGATCTGTTCCCTTTGTTACCTCAACTAACAAACCTTTCCTTATATTTTCTCTCCCAAGTCCATCTCAGGATTGATAGAGGGTCTTTGGTGGGCATTTGGCACCCAGCCAGCACAACTCATCACAGACCTCCATAAATACCAGTAGAGAAGCATAAAGTTCTTCTCCACAAGGACTGGCTGATGAAAGCAGGAATTAAAGAAGCAACAGCTTAACTCCAGCCAGTCAGAAAATCTGGAAAGCTTATGGGCTCTAACACGGATGCCAGCTAGCAAAAAAAAAAAAAAAAAAAAAAAAAAAAAAAAAAAAAAAAAAAAAAATTGGCAAAGTGTCAGAATTTGGAATAACAAAGGCACTTGGTGCCTTGTACTGAAAAGGGTCATTCATCTGTAACAAACCACTGTTATTCAGCTCTTTTGTCGTGCCAGTTGGCTCTGGGCAGAACTTCCAAGCAGATGCTGGCTTCCCCTCCAAGCCTTACAGACCCTGCAGTCTGCTGTCCATCAGGGAAGGGAACAAAGCACGGGCAGGACTGTGAGCCAGCCCCTGGCTGGCAGCAGAGCTGGTGCCAGCCAACCTGCCCTGCAGCACTGTGCTCACGAGGGCAGAGAGTGCCCACGTGGTTCCTCCGATTTGAACACAGCCCTGGCACTCGGCATCAGCTCCTGCCTCATCAGTCATCTCAATTTCAGTGATCGCTTGGCAACATCTCCCAGCCAGGCATCCTGAAACTCATCCCCCCTCTCAGAAACAACTTAGCCGCATTGGGGAAACAATTGAATTAAGTTCTCTCCAGCTTTGCCATAAATCCAGAGCTCTAAACTGAAGCTGTGGTAAGAAATTGTGCCTATCTCTGTGTACTGAGTCTTTTCTTTATGGAAGCAGAAGATGGGAGGTAGGCAAGAATATGAGTAAGAACAACAAAGTAGATTCAGCAACTTTTTCTCAGCAGTGAATCCTACCCTGTATCAGTTATATAACAATGGCTCAGTTTTGCTGTCAAAAACATTGTCAGTGTGTGAATAAGAGTCTGTAAAGCAAGACCATGTAAGATTAAAAAAAGCTAGAATCAGAGAAATGATTTGGGAATTGTCAGTAACAGTCTTTAGAGATGAGTGTTAACATGAAAAGCTTGAACCTGAGGAGAGGAGAAGAGAAAAAAAAAGAAAGACCAAAAAAGCTGAGTGAAAATAGCAGCTTGGCAAAAATAATTATCAGCCTATTTTGAGTAACGTATTTCTTACCCAATATCTCCTTAAAGTTTAAGTGTCCATCTAAGACTTGTCTGCAATGCTGTAATGCCTGTAGTGATGAGGAATGGGTAAACCTGCAGATGTTGAACTGGTGGGATGCAATTCCCAGCATTCCCACTACGACTGTTAAGAAATAAATATTTTTGTGCACTCAAAAATTGTGTAAAATCCTGCCTTGAAGGTGCACCAATAAAGTAACTCAGAGAGCCAAGCATGACATTTCCTATGATCTGAAACTGCTTTTAGGCCACCTCAAATCTGGAGTTATATCAGTTTCCTTTCTTGACAGTTTGCCCCAGGGAGCCAATTAAACTTTTGAGAATGAGACCTAGGCTCGAATTCTGCCTTATGCATCACTTTCAGACTTGTTAGCCAAGCTATAACTCCTGTATGTTTGTAATTTTTTTCCAAGCTGATGCATTAGCTGAAAATATCCACCTGGGTCTCTAATCCCAGACTGAGTTTGCAAAATGAAAAGATAAATATTTTTTCTTGTAAACTGTACAAGTAGAGTTTGCAGTTGTCACTGTGATCATGGAGATGTTTAAAAATTAGATTTTCATTCATTATTATCTAGCTGTAAGAATTGGTTCTCTCTCACTACATTTCTTTCAAGACCTGGGCTGGGTTTGAAGACATCAAAGCCCACAGCATTCCTTCCACCAGTGTCAGAGGCTGCTGAAGTGTGTTCCAAAATCAAAGAAGTAATTCTTGTACTCAATCTGACATACAGTGAGACCAGAGTAATCTGTACTCTAAGAATTTCTTCAATGCTACATCTATCTTACCCTGATGCTAACTGTACATAAAAGGAATCCAATACTGATTATGTTAGAATAAATCAGATCTGGTAGAGTGCTTTTTAGTTTCATGTGGGAATTTAAAGGTTTTTCTTTAATTCTTATGGTAATTTGCCAAAAAATTCTGTTTACTACAAAGTGGCCGTTTGACAGATTGAGCTGAACAGTGCCAAAAAAATACCCCAAACAAAAACCAAAACCCACAGAATGTTGGCAACATTAATCTCCGTCTTCCTTTCCAGAAATTTCCTTTTCAGGATTCATTTCTCAATTCATAAATGTTTTTCTCTTGGCACTTTTATAAAAATTTTAATAAGATACCAGTTTCTCACAAAATGCTTCTACAAATTCAGGGAGGGTGAAATTCCTTCCCAAAGCATTTGAAATAGGACAGAAACCCATGGCTACTCCATAACTGAGCAGGAGTACTATGGAGAGCTCCCTCTGTATGAAAACCTGCTCTTCCATGGAAGGGAGTCTCAGTGGGGTGGTGTTGTCTGACTCCAGCACTACAGGGGCTTGAGGTCTAGAGTCTGATTCCCTTCTGGGAGGGAAAGAGAGGGTAAGAAAATGCAGTAGTCATCCTGCTGGCCTGAAACATATGTGGAATCAATCAGGAAGCTAATGTAGCATAAATATCATATGGTGAAGTCTCATCTATTGTTATCTCTTTGAGGCAGACAGCAAAACCAGCAGCATGGATGGCTGAATTTATGGCAACATTCAGTTCAGATACAAACACCACTTTCTAACATTTTTTGAGTGCTACATATAAAGGAAATGGTTTACATTGCCCACTGTCACACACAGGACTCACTTGTCTTCAGCAAGGCTTAAGCAGCACATGGTCTTCAGCACCAGTACACAAATGGGTCTCACATTTCACTTTTGCAATAAGGAGTTTGAATTTCAATGGATTTATGAAGAGAATAATATGCAACTGGACTCAGACCACATCCCTTTTTCTGGTGGGCAAGCTTGCACACTGCAGCTATTAACTATCAGAAAGCTTAAAGGCAACCTTCATCCTGTATATTAATGCACTCCAGGAAGGTCCAATGAAGAGATGAAGATGAATTTTGACTGGTATATTTACCATGAGGGGTGGGAAATGAGGAGTTCTACTGTCTATTTGGCAGGATTACTTATTTAGCTGCAGGATTTGGCCATTTCTACCTATTTACTAAGTTGGAATCACATCATCCCACATCTCTTTATTCTGAGGTGGTTTTTTTTCCCATCAGATCTAAAGTCCTACACAATTCCATAGAAGGAGAAAACTGAATAAGAAATTTATGTGATTAATAAGTAACTAAAGGCAGAAAATATAATTAATGTCAATCACAATGAATTCATAGCATCCAGAACCTGTCAAATCTGATACATTCTTGAGAGAACAAATATAGTTGGTGAATGCAATGTTGTCAACCGTAACTGAGATTTCTGTACAGTTCATGGACAAGATAGCATACAGTACTCTGAATAAGAAAGGAGAACAGAAACTGGAGAACCTGTGAAATGGATTTAGGAGGGGCAAGACATCTGTCATGGAAAATTAATTATGAAAGGGAAGTCATCATCAGATCTCTGCTCCAAGTGGTCTCCTATCTTCCTTTAATTAAATCATGGAAACGGAAGATAATCTGCATCACGTTTAAGTTATGTTAAGCTGTCCTGTCTTCCTCAGTGTAGTGCCATGGATTAGACAGTCTGTCACAAATTTTATACTCCTGAAACAACATCACAGAAAGTAACTGATGGCACAGTGATGCCAGAAGAGTGAACCTTGCCAGGCTATGCAGTGAGACCACACAACATTTTCTCTGGTGTCCTTCCTGCACTGGCACTTTTGAGCTGTGCACACAGTTTGCAGCACTGATACAGCCCAGCTGGAGAATTCCAGATCCTGCTGCACAAAATCTACTGCCACTTCTGGCTGTTATTGACTCATCTTTCTCTCTGCCAGTATTCAATACCTGATCACAGGAACTGTAAAATTTATTTTTTTTAGGAGAAATGTCAGTGGCCAATTTCCCAGTCTGTCACTATGATGATTGTAAATTTCAAGCTCCTTTATTTCTTTTATAGTTTTATCGTCCTGTCGACTTTGTAGTCCTGGTCTCTAATTTTTACACCCACATCCAGTGAGTGCTTTTCCTAAAGGAGTTTGCTGCTACTTTATGATTCTGAAAGGAAATCACATTTAGAAAAAACATCAATTTAAAACTGAAAAACAGCTGTTTGAAGCTTACGTATCTGCCAGGCTGTAGATGCAGGTTCTTTAAAGTAAGTAGCAGCTAGGGATCCCCTTTAGATTAATGAGATTTTTTTCTGTATTGTGAAGACAGATTATTCCTAAAACCCCTATATAATAATTGAGTTCTGCATTATTTTCCTCACAGTCTTTCCAGAAACAAAAAAAGATGACAGAATAATATAGCCAGGCAGGTATGAATTGTGCAAATAGAGAATTTGTCTTGAAATAACCATATTGGCAAATCAGAAAAATAAAACATGACAAAACAAAACCTTTCATTCCACCAAGGAAGATTTTTGGATGACAGAAGAAGAGAGGGATTAGAGTCAGATACTTCAGAGCAGAATTCTTTAACCCTTAAAAAAATTAATTGTTTTTTTAGCACCAGAAATATTAACTTATGGCAGATTTGGGAAACAAAAATGTCTTTGGTACAAATTTTTCAGATTAATTTTATTTGGAAATTGTGGTGAAAAAAACATGGAAACAAACTTGTGCTGAATATAACAGCAAAACATTTCATGTTATCTCATTTTCTTACCAGAATGAATTAAGTGATTCATTTGCCTTGGAAAACTGCAATTAAAAATACAAAACCAGACATTCCTCTAAATCTTGAGAAGATCCGGTAAGAAGCGTGTAATCTACCAAAAAAGTTGGCAAGCAGTAAAATCCTGCAAATGCATTTGGCTCATTTATTTATAGCTTTTAGGGATCTGGAGGTGATGCATAATACTAAAATTTTATATCTAAGAAGGTCTAAAAGGGATCATGCTAACTCCACAAAATACAAATAAAATATTACTGGTGTCTAATCCACACAGAGAAGCACGGTGCCAGATCATTAGCATTTCATTTAGTTGAAAGTAATGCCTAAATCTGCAGACCCTCTGGAGAAATCCATCTGTTCTCATTAATCAGGACATCTGTTTTGGCGACTAGCTATTAACAAGAATTCTGTAGTCTGGACAGAAAATCCAAAAGCCATTTCTTTGTGAACGTGATATGAGGTACTTTGTTTCATCTTTAGCAGATTTTTTTTTTAAATCCTCTCTCTTCTTTCCTGTCCCCCTGCCCTGTCAAACCCACACCTGCAGGTGCTTTACTGAGTGGGTGCCTCTTCTGTCTTCATCCCGGTGGAGTCACAGAGATTCCATCTGTGTGAGGAGAAGATGGATGTTCAAGCATCCCTCATCAGACGCATCAGCCTTGGGAAACTGATCCCTGCCTTCACCACGCAGCACTGGGGCTGGCACAGAGCTGAGTTTTAGTCTCTGCAGTCTGTCTAAAGTCTCTGTGGTCTCTGCAGTCTGTCTAAAGTCTCTGTAGTCTCTGCAGCTATGCTGGCAGGGAGAGTTTGTAATGTTGCTAAAGAATTCCTTAAAGTCCAGTAGCTATATTGACACAGAATATTATTTTACTTTGCATTTTTTTGAGACAAAGTCAGTCTAACACACTAAGCAACAGCTGGAAACAAATAACCTTTTCTTTTGAGAGGAGTGTTATTCAGAATGTCTCGATTTTAACTGGTTATAACTTTAAAGAATCGAGTAATTAATTGTGTGATCTTTACATCATGATGTACATGCACAGATTTCCACCCACTTGTTGTCAAGTTCTGTGAGGAGAAATAATGTTTTAGCTAGTAGGAAAAACTCCTAGTTTAATTTTATTAAATTAAAAATGATCATTATCACAGGTATGTGGAAATAAAAGCAATTACACCCTATTTCCACATTCCCAGCAATAAAACCATGAGAAAAAAAAAAAAAAAAAAAAAAAAAAAAAAAAAAAAAAAAAAAAAAAAAAAAAAAAATCTGTAAAATCTAGTCTCTGTCTGCTTTCATATGAAATGTAAATTACTCATGGAGAAAAAAGAGCTGATGCTTCATATTGAAATATGAAACTGTTTCCCTCACCTCCAATTATTTTTGTTTGATTTGTTTCCCCAATGGAAATGGTAGTATTATTATTAGAATCAAATTCAATAAGAGGTAAAGCACAGTTGTAGTGACCTGCATACATGCTGGGGAATGGGGAACTTGAGCTCTAATGCTGGTGCTGAAACTAATAACTTTGGAGGCCCCAGGCATTGTGTTCTGGCCTCAGATCAACACTCTATCCCTCTTCAGCCAAGCATTTAAGTACAAGTGTAACTACATGAGACACTTTGGGATTGAAGCAACAGGTTAACTGCTTTGCAGCACTGCAAGGTGTTTGTTGTTTGCTATTGAACCTTTGAGTAATAAAGGAGACATAGAAGGAAATAGATTTTTAAGGTGCTGGCTGAAGCCTGTGTTAGTTATTGTAATAGGTATAAGAGTATTTGACATAGCAAAGATAAGCATAGGACATTGGACACAGATATAGTAATTTAAATTAAAGAGATGATGCCTGAAGAGAGCTCTAAAATCTGTCATTTGCCTCTCCCATGGTGAGCCAGAGAGATTGTGATTATGATCTACTAATGCCTACTAAAGAATTTGCTTTATTGATGCTCACCTGATATTAATGCAAGTGTTAAATTTATACCATGAATTTTCTGACATAGAGAAACACAATATTTCCTGGAATAACAAAAGTAACTTTCATGTGATTATTTAGAAGGAAGACAAAACTCATTCAAAACCAAGTTTATCTTTGTATAATAGTCAAGACAAATAGCTTGATCTTTAAAATTGATGAGCAATAACAGCTCCTGAAGCCAGTGGAAGCTGGCTTCACTATTCTGCATTGTGCCAGTTCAGACCCTATATTTCATCCCTATCAGTAGAGGTGATAATACCTATTCACCTATTTGAGATGACTGACATTAAAATCACTCCCTGAGACGGAACAGTAAGATTCCAGGATACATTAAAAGCCTCCCAGTTCAATATATTTAGAAATATATTGACACTTTGCTTTAAATAGATATTTATATGATTATTAACACTTTACATTTTAATGGGAAACATAACAATAGGAACTGAAATAACTCCTAAATATATTTGATTTGAAGCAAAAGAATCACAGCAGCATAACTTTCCTTAACAAGAGACTTTCATGAAAAATAATTTTGCCCAATTGACATTACAAAATCCTAGTTGTAAAAAGAGGTATTTAAGATACTGTAAAAAGGAACTTAACATCTGGAGAACTCATTTACAGGCTAAATATAATCTAGTCTCTAGTTTTCCTCATGTATCTGATTATGTTCACAATATCAGTGAGAAATTCAAAGTAAATGCTGAAGAATTAAGCATTTCTTGACCATTTGATTGAGGAGAGTACATGGGTGGGTCCCAGGACCAGATCTATTCCTTGCAAAAAATGGAAGTCACAATCTGGCTGTGAAAATTCAGTACTTTCACAAACAATGTTCTTCTTAAGGACCCTAACAGAAAAAAAGGTTAGAAACTGAGATGTACTAATATTGCTAATGCTAATAGGATACTGTAAGACATGAAAAAGATCTTTTCCCGATGATTCATAGAGACAAATTTGGATATGAGGGTGACTAGAGATTGAGGAGGGGTGATAGGGAATTTAGCTTTAACAAAGGAGCTGTGTCTGGCCTTTTTATGCTTTACTTGCTCACATACAGGTTATATTGTGGATAACATCATCCACTGGATAGGGGCTCTTCCCCCAACAGTGCAGATTAGGAAAAGAGCATGTTATAAACAGGCTTTATATCCTAATCAACAGAAACACTGTGAAAATGCCATCTGATTACTTTGGAAAAGGTTAAGAATTTCCTTTGGAGCCCTGTGGTAGACCAGCATGCAATGTACCACATGTGAACTGGAGCAGCGAGGAAGCTGCTATTGTCACTTTTCTATCTACAAAAAAAGATCGTAGCAAAATCCTTGATACAGTAATAGAAAAAAACCCAATTTTCACTGATCAGTTGGCAAACAGACTCATGTAATCAGTTGCAGTCTTTATCTGAAAGCCTAGGGGGGGAAAAGTGATAATATAATTACAAAAATATGCAGACTGTTGGAGCAGAGATATCTTTCTGACAAACATTTGCTTGAAAGTAATTTCCAGTGATGTCTAGTTTGAGTGCTAAAACCTAGGATGGAATTTTAAGGGAAAGAATTCACCACAGTTATACAGTATGTTAGTTGAATAGGTAATAATCTCTCTTTACTAAATTCAGTGATAGTGCAGTTGATTTCACTGGGCCCACATTTAATTTAATGATGTTTTAGATCAGCTTTAAGCCTCTACTGTGTGCATCTGGTCTTTTATTCTCTTGTGGCTTTAGTTAAGAAGTGGTCACTGTTCCTTTGTGCAATGACTCCTTGACTAGATCTTTCAAAAAATTTTCCTGAGCCATCTTGAATTTTGTTTATAATATAAAAGCTATAAATTACTTTTTTAGAAAATGAAAGTTCATAAAGCCAGACAGGAAAACATAAGGTGTTTCCATTTGCAATACCTTTGATGGTCATTCAACCTTCTCCTGCAACATTTACACCCTTAAGGGAAAAGGGGGTTTTGTTGGTTTTTCTCCCCTCCAAAACTTCATTGACCTAAAACAGCATTGGTGCCTTTCTAAATTGTCACAATTCCTATAGCTGTATAGGGCTGAGCTGCAAGGTGCAGCCTCATTATGAATTCCCTCACTGTCTGGCTCACTTCTCTCTGAGCTCAGAGCTGTGTATTCAAACACAAACTTTTGCATAGATGATAATTCATAAAAACACAATCCAGAGATAAAGATATGTAAGGTAATTGGTTTATTCATATTCAATAGAGACTAAAGCTTATAAATCATCTCTAACTTCATGTAGAAGTGAACTGAATAAAAGTGACACATATATGAATAATAAATTTTTGAATTATGTACTTTGCCTAGTATAATTTATTTTCTCTGAGCAGAAGACTAGTTAACATAAGAAAAGAATTGTTTTCAACCATGATTATATCAATAGAATAAGGAACTTCTAACATTCTGTATTTTTATGTCAGTCCATGAAGATCAGCCACATACTGAGATCTGAAATGTTGACTACATGGGAACTTGTCATTTAGAACATGGTAAAATGTAACTCAAGAGGCTTTCCCTGCACATATTTTTTTGTTAAAAGCACTTCTTTTCATAATACCCTGTAAAATGCTAATTCTGTGATGTTCAGCATCAGTCTTCTGAAGCCATGTGCATCCTTCTGAATCTTTATATTGCCATGCTCTAGGCCTGTGTTAAGGTTCAAGCACAGAGTATCCTGCTGTCAGTGTATCTGTTACCCCACAAAAGATGGCAATTGAAAAAAAAAAAGCCTAAAGAGGCAGAGAAAAAACCTGTTTGAGAAGATGGCGACATCAATAGAGGGAGCTTATCTAAAATTAGAGCCAGATGCCTCACTAAGCCCTAAATAACACTTTATTTTATGCAGCCTTTGTTTACCAGATTTCTTCTCTGCATGAATCATAAGAATGTACCTCTATTTCAGAATAAATGGTACCCAAGGCTAGCAGAGCACACCCTTATTTTCTTTCTCAGTGTAAAATTAATCCCAGTATGTTAGGGAAGCGCATTAATTTAAATGCATGAATTTAGAAGCAGTATAACTCAGAGTACACTTATTTTTCCTGCCTGCCCATCTACTCTGTCTGCTCACCATCCTTAACAAGAGTCAGAGACCTCAAGTTTTAAAACTCAGCAAGAATCCATCACAGTCTGGTGACATCTGTTATATTACATAATTGGAACTGTCTTATGAGCTCCCCAACATTGCATCTGAAATTACAACAACTTCACTTCCTCCTCTTTGTGTGGAGCCAACCTTTGACACACATAGCTGGAAGGTAGATTTGTACTGTTTAAATAAAAAGTATTCTAGTTACGAATGTTTTGACTCAGATTCCCTGCCCTGCTCCTCCTTCCCACAGAGGCCAATACTATTGTTTTGAAACTGAAATCCTTAATGAGAAAGTGTTTCAGTGAAACTTCCAGGACGAAACTCAGATCCTGAAGGCCACACAGACCTGAAACTCTCATCTCCAAAAACCCAGTTGCAACAGGATGGTATCTCAGAGCATAGAAG
>WEIU01000503.1:29686-46952 GCA_013389925.1 Aegithalos caudatus | reverse complement strand
GAGTCAGATCAGATCTCAGTTTGAGTGCTAGGTCACAATATAGACCAACTCCCCTCTGGCCCTCCTCACCTTGCATTAGTGTGTATATCAACACCAGCCTCCTGTTCCATATTATTTAGAGTGTGAAATTCAGCAAGCCCACAGATCATTAATGAGCTTTCATATGGTAAAGGCACAATGAGATGCTCCCATTTAAATGACATTCTTCTTCTGTTACCATTGCACTTGTCTGGTAATAGACAAATCTAGCAAAATCATGAAGGGTATCCTCAAAAGTGTTTTGAATGTGTTTTCCATCTGGAAAAAAAGGACCATCAAAGTTTGAAAGTAGACACAGATGATAACACTGAATCAAGCCTGCTCTCTTTCTTTCTTTCTTTCTTTTTGTTTTTTAATCTTACAAAAATAGGGACCAACTGAAAAAGTTGCATCTGGAACTTATTTCCCTCATTTATTTTTTGTGTTCAGTTTTTAGCTTGGACCCAGCTGATGAATTATGCATATTCTAAATAGGAGAATTACAATGAAACTGCCTGATTGGGATGGTGGAGAATGGGGCCAGGGAAGCAAAGGTTAAAATTAATAGCTGAGGATAAGGATATGTAATTAAAAAATCATCTAATAAATATGCATAAATAAAATAACTGTAGGGGAGAAAATAAAAACCTATGGAAGTCACAAAATATGGAAAAAGAAAAAAGATCATACAATTTACAACTCCCTTAGGAATCCTGAATATTAATTGAATCACAATAGTAATAAACTGTAAGTTTTAAAATATTTTTTCTTGACTCTCTGCCAACAGAAATTTAGTGACATGAACCCACCATCTTGCAGAGATCTCCAGAGATGAAAAGATTATAGATGTGCATAAAGTGGCCTAGATTAATACGATGACACTTCAAAAGCACAAGTTGGAATATTCCCCATTTCATCTTGAGTTGTGAATAATTCATCACTTTAAAACATGGAGGTTTTAAAACTTAGATGCAGACTTAGATGCATAATTATTGAATTTCCTTTGATCCACATTGTTTGTTTAATCAGTTACCTAACATTAGGAAGTATGCCTTGTAATAAATGTAGTTTGAGCTTTCTTATATAATAGAAAAGGAACAGGAGAAATTAAAAGACTTGAAAACAATACTAAAGCATCCAAAGCCATTTTTACAAACTTTTCAGCAGTTCTGTGCATAAAGTTTTTGGGTTTTCTACATTAGGGACAAGTGGAAGTTAGATCTTCATGATTCAGTTCAATGTAGCATTCTAACTTTGACTAAATCTTTGATTACAGCTGCCTAACTTGGATAACAATTTTATCTAGAACTGAAGAAGCTACACACACCACTGAAAAAAATATAGGTATTGTGTTTTCTTGGAGTTCCATTATCTATTTTAGTACAGTATAAATGAATGGTTTAGCTTGTTGTAACTATGTTAATTATAATAAATATGTAAACTTGTCTCTATAAAGAAAATATTTTAAGATATTATTTAAACCAATGAAACTTGTTAAATGATCTTTCTTTTGTGTTATTCTTCTGCACTGTTCCTGTCAAGTCTATAATAGAAGATGGCTTCTAGCCCAGATAAACTATTTATAGTCAAAGTGTCTTTAATATGCTTAATTACAAATTAAGTTTTGTTAATTTTCCCAAACAGCAATTTTCACAACTTAGACAAACATTCCTCATCCTCTTTAGGTGTGAGGCATGATTATGAATTGAAGACATTTCCTACTGCTGAGGGCAAAACAAAGTTACCACTGAAATATTTCCAGTGCTCAACAGGAGCAAGGGCAGTGCCAGGACCCAACAGGGAGCAGAATTCACATCTGTGCTTTCCCAGCTGTCTGCAGGCCTTAGGAAAGATGGTTATAATCCTATATCCTCCTGTGATAAGCTAATGCACAAGAGGTGGTAGCCCAGGAGTTCCAGTTATTTTCCTGCATACATGAAGACCATAGGGGCTGGAAGGGAGCAAAGTCTAAATAAGTCAAACTATTCTTATAGCACATTAAGCATACCTTAAGTGAAGACTAACCTCTCTTTGGCACATATTTTTCCCATCAGCTTTTAGAAGTTGTCCATTTAAGATCAGCTGAAAAAGACAGATTTACAGATTTTGAGTTGGGAACTGCTGTTCTACCTTTGCTCAGATGGAGATCTAAGTTGTTGAAGAGAGCATTACCTTATGAGGATATTCTTGACAAACAGTGTTGTTGACAGGGGACGAAAGAAATGAGACTATCCTGAAGAATGCATCTGCAGTGATCTCAGCTTCTGAAAGACGTTTCCATTTCCTTTCAAATGTACAATCTATTACCCCCAATGTATAATCTACTATCCCCAACCATAAAACTTCATGGTTCACATTCAGTTACTTTAATGGAATAACCTCTTACTCTTTAGAAATATTAGGAACCTATGTGAAATCCTGTCCCTCATGAAACCCATCAGTTTTGAAAATACCTGTAGGAGAGCTGAGACTTCATCTGATGCTCACATGCAGAGGACTTTGAAATCAGTGCAAAGGTTGCATTGACTCAATGTCAATTTGGTGGTAGATCTATGATAATACAAAAGTTCTTGTAGTAGCAGTGTGTGATCCTGAACAGAATGAATAAGGTGAGGACCCATGTTCAATACAGAATGAGAACAGTTACCTTTCCCAGACTTTGCATGGAGAATGGGTAGTAGCAGTATGCTACTTCCATACCCTCCAACACAGAAACCAGGAGCTGTGTCTACAGTTTACAGCAGCCTACCAGGAGTTACTCTCCACTGCCATGTTTTACAGCTCTTTGAACCCAGCTGAGCTACTGGCATCCACAGCATCCTGTAGAAATGGAAGTTATGTGGAAAAAAATTAATCTTTGCCTTTGTTTTCAACTTGATATTTGAGTGGTTTATTTGCTATTCCCTTGTTACTGTGTTCTGAGAAACAGGGAATGGTATTCCCTACCCATCTCCTATATGACATTCTCTATATCATTATCTATCTTCTGTCATATTTTTCAGGGAAAGGGGTCTAATCTATTTAGTCTCTCCTTACACAGAAGCTCCCTATCACCCTTGCTGTCATTCTTTATTGCTTTTCATTTCCTCTGGAACCCGAAAGGGAGCGACTGTGAAGTTGCACATATTGTTCAAGATGCAGGTGCACTGTGAATTTGAATGGTGGCATAACCATGTTTCCTGCTGACTTCCTTACTCTTTTCCTAGTGCAGTCTACCACCTGACTTTGCTTTTTTGATCACAATTGAGTACTATGGTTTTCTGAGCACGAGCTGAAATCACTCCCAGACTCCTTCCTGTAATAGTGAGGACTAATTTAGAGATATTTTCTGTGAATGTATATTTAGGGTTATTTTTCCCTGAAACCTCAAATGGCTTTAATCAACACTGAATTTCCTCTGCTATTTTATTGCCCAGTTACCAGTGTAAGGCTCCTCTTTCACAGCTGGTTCCCCATTTGACTATGCTGAATAATTTTCTCTCATCATCAGGTTTTGCCACCTCACTTTTCATCTTTTTCCCAGGACACTAACAGACATGCAGGACAGCACAGGATCCCTCTGTAGTGTATTTGATACCTTCCCTCCACTAACATTCTATCCATTAAACAACTACTAATCCAGAAAAGGACTTTCTCCTTTATCCCATGATAAATTTTGTGTTCTAAGAGAGTATTCAATAAGAATCATCAGTCAAATGCTTTTTGAAGGCCTAGATATGGCCTTTTTGGATGGCTTTTGTTTTTGTTAGGGTTTGATTTTGGGGGGCTTTTTTTTTTTTTTTTTTTTTTTTTTTTTTCCTGGTTGGTTGGGGGGTTGTTTCTTGGCTTTTTTTGCTTTTTATTTGTTTGGGTTTGGTTTAATTGATGTTGTTTTCCCCAAACACTAATTAGCCTGGTATGAAAAGAAAATTTACTACCTTAGATGCCATGTGAATTTTTTAAAGTGGTTTCACTTTTGTTCCTTACTATCTCTTTGCATTGACACGACTTAAAAGACTGTGTTATATAACACAGTATGTAACTCTGCAGCTTCACCTCTGAACTCTGCTATGATTTCATGGCAGACACCACATGGTTTTGATAATCCTGTTCATAAAGTTCTTAGTTTCTATGCATTATTTTATTTCTAGTGAAAACTCAGTATCATCTTGTTTCAGAAATTGCTTTATAAACAAAAGACAACAAATGTTATTTTCAGTTTCCAGGACATTTGAAGAATCAGGGATCATCTCTGATCTTTTTGCATTCCTACAGACACTTGTCTTCTATTTACAGAAGGTCTCAAACCCTGTTTGCATGTGGTGTAGGGGGTCCATGCAGCCCCATTCACCACATGGCAGGTGATGGAGGACTCAACAATGTCAGAAATCCTTCCTGTCCTCCAACAGGATTATCCCAGGAAAGTGATCAATAGAAGAAAGGGTTTGAATCCAGCAGTCAGCAACAGATATCTCGAGCAGAACTGTGGAAATCCTGTATGCTAGACAAAAAAGTAAAACACCCAGAGAATGGCATGTCAAAGATTACCTGTAGATAAAAAAATGCAAACAAACAAAAGCAGCACTGTGCAAAGTGACCAAATACTGATATTTTTCTTAGGAAGGGCTGGACATTTGGCTGGAGCAGATTCAAGAATCTTTTTCGTCTGAAAGAAAGCCTTAGGCAGGGAATCAATGACAGATCAGCCACAGGCAATCAGAAATTGCCAGGTCACAGAACCACAAAATAATGTACCTGGAAGGGGTGTCTGTCAGCTCTCTGATCCAGCATTTGCTCAAAGCAGAGCCACCACCAAGGTTAAATCAGGCTGCTAATGGCTGCATCAAGGTGTGTTTGAATCTGTCCAAGGATGGAGTTTCCACAGCCTCTGGCTTCCCATTTCAGATCTGGGCTGCCTGATGTGGGACTTTTTCCCCACTAATAACAAATAGAATTTCTCTTCTTGTCTAAAGCCTCTGGTGAGGTGGCAGAGATGTCAGTGTGGAAGGGGCAGGGATCAGCAGGGAAGAGGCGAGCACACATTTGCCTGTTTGTGTCACCTCCCTGGCTGTGGAGGCACCACTGCCCCTCCTTCTGCTAGTGCAGGTCCTGGTAACTTGGAGTTTCAGAGAGGAAAATCTCAATAACTTAATCTCTGGCTGAGTAGGCACTTCCACTTGCAGCACTCCTGCCAGGACCACAGCTCATCCATGGCTGGGCACCCTCTAACTGAGGCCACCTCTCACTGGTAAATATCCTCACACTGCCTTCTTCCCATCCCATCCCCCAGGAATTTTGGCATCAAACTTCCTCTAGGGGCAAGGTTTAAATTCCTGACTATTAAAGATGACATTATCCCTACAGATGAAAACTGGATAAACCTCAACTGGTTAAAGTAAAAAAGCTGTTGAGACCTTCAGGCAAAATTCCTGTTCCTGGCATCCAATTCTGTTATGTAAAATTAAAGAAAAGGAAATTTTAAATAATCCAGCAATGCCTCCTCAGGCCCCTTACACCAGTCACTCCCAAATCCTGCCTCATCTGCTGGAGTCCAGATTTTCATTTCCCAGTACCCAAAGGCTCCAACAGCCTGGACTCATAAGGGAATTCTGTCAGAGATAATTTTTTGCTGACCGAATTCTGTTTCTAAAGTAAGGAAAGTATTACATAGACCTGAGCAACTCTGTTTTTTACTGCAAAGCAAATATAATTTTTCAGTTTGCACAATTGTAGTGGTAAAAAAAGACCTCTTAAGGGTCTTAGAGGCTTTAAAAAACCCAAAGAAATTGTGTGCAGATTTTCTGGTTACAAAATTTACTAAACATTTTAAGAACCATCACACCAAAGACTGCTTTCAGATACATAGCAGTAAGAAAGGAAGGGAAAGGAGTAAGAAAGTATAAAAATATCCAGAAAAAAAGCAGACTATACACATGACAATTAAACTGAAAGTGAAGTTTTTTTGTTTGAAGTCAGTCCCCGGACAACACACACTCTGCAGACCGAACAGTCTCCATGATCTCAAGGCTTCACTCTAAATATAATTTTGTCAGTTAAGAGGAAAAAAAAAAACCTGACAAAGTTCTTGAGAACACTATGCAGCCTCCGATGCATCCTGGAAAAATTGTTCAAGTAGGGTGGTATAGAAATTCAAATCATGTTGAGAAAATACCTTTGTGCTGTATAAAAAGAATCTTTATCTGTAAGAGAATTTCTACTCTGAAAATCAGGCTTTCAGGATCAAAGATCCCATGGAAAACACTCAAAATTGTGCTTTGAAGAGGTGTTTTTTATTTACTACTTTTTGTAAGAATCAGCTCAAGAAGTAACCTGATTACAACTGGACAAGACCTAGAAAAATAGTTGAGGAAAAACCTTGATCCTTCTTGAGTCAACCTTCAGCCATCTCTATTCAGGTTTTTTTGGATTTTATTTCTGTCCAGCTTTGAACATTCTGTTCCATATCTGAAACTTGCTCTCCACTAATGCATGAGATAGATTTTGTTATCAAATGTCTATGCAAAACATCTTAAAATAATGAGGAGATTTAGTGCAAGGTAACTTATATTAAGATAGACACTCACAGCAGTTCTTACAGGAAAGAGCTCCTAAATGAAGGCAAAAATATAAATTACAAAGCAAGGATAACAGAAAATAATCTCAGTAGTACAGCAGCCAAAGACTGATAAACAAGAACAGCCATTGCAGTGTGATATGCAAGATGTTCATTACTCATGACTCTGAGCAATAGGAGATCACTTTGCATATTTATTAATTCTTGTACTACAATGCTGGCAATAAAGTGTCTCTTTGTCATTAAATGCTAGATATATAAAAAGCAGGCAGAATAAATTAGTTTAGGCTCTGTACATGACTAGAAACTGTGTAGCACCAATAAATTAATTCTTGGGAGACATCAAAACAATTTATTTTCATGCAAAATTCTCCTTGTGTTCATGTCACAATAATTCTTTGTTCGGACAGGTGAGTAGCTGGAGCTGAGGGAAATGTGTAACCCTAAATGTCATGAAGACTATGGCTTACACTGATGGCCAAAAAAGGTGTAAGTGAAGGTCTACATAATTTCTATGTTCCCTGAAATCAAATTATAGCTCAGTGTATTTCCAGGACATGGAGGTTGGAATGATATACCAATGCAGGTCTTTGAAATCTAATGACACCCTTCTAGAATTCCCCTCTGGCCTCACCTCCTAAAGACAAGCCACTGGTAATTCTTCCTCCAAACATTTAAACACAGAGACAGATCAGATGAAATACAGACTTCTAAAGGATCAACCCTGGAGCTGGTGCACATAATCACCAAAAAGCACAACTGTTTAACTCAGCCCTTGGATAACTGTTGTGCCCCCTCTCCATGCCCATAACTGACTTTCTTCAGAAATTTGTAGCTCTTCCTCTTTTCCAAATTCCCGTTTATTCAATGAATTTTTTTGCACCTTCAATTTTCACTTATTAGTATAATAGAATTATTGAGTCATTTAGGTTGGAAAATACCTCTAGGATCATCAAGTCCAACTGTTAACCCAGCACTGCCAAGTCTACCACTAAACCAGGTCCCTGAGTGCCATACCTGCATGTCTTTTAAATGCCTCTGGGGATGGCCACTCAATCCCTTACCTCCATGGGCAGCCTCTTCCAAACAGACCAAAAAATACCTTTCCAAAAAACCCCAAAACCACCTCACTCTATCAATGAATGATGCCACATTGCCTTTGCAGGAAGGCAAAGGTGTCAGATGACCAGCCATGCCAAAGATTTTGTCATTCCACAAGCACACTGCTGTGGTTCAGTTAATATGGTAGCTGTACAGCCCATGCATTCTCATCACACTAATCATTTTCAGACCAAGAGTAGATGTTTATAACCCTTCCTCTTTGCCACAGGTTGAAATGTCTGTAATTAGCCAGCCAATCAATTAAAGTTCTAATGGGGCAAAGCCAAAGGTCAAAGCAGAATATCATATTGGGTGAACCAGAGTAGTTTAATATGGTCAAGTGAGACACATTCATGCTAGAATTATATTGACATGCTCTGCCAAGGTATGACATCCCAGGCCCCTGTCCCTTGACACATGAACAAATCTTGTCAATATTTGCAGTAAATTCCCACTATGACCTTGTTGTATCCTTCTGAACATACATACCCATGGGTGGAGACAAGAACAGTGGCACTTACAAGAGCAGAAATGGGAGACTAGACCTCAGTTTATGATCAAAGTGGGTGCCAGGGAGGAAACTGAACAGACCATTGGGCTAAAAGCTGGGAATGCTGTTGAGCTGTATTCTGCCACATGTCTGTCTTGAACAAGCTACTGAAGCACTCTTCTTCCAGTCTCATTTTCTTGTTGCATTCCTCAGTCACACGAGACTTCATAACAGACAGCTGTGCCATGGAGACAGCTGCAAACTGCCCATGAAATGCCTCAGTTTTGTCACAAACAGACCAGAGTGCAGCCCATGTGGAGCTCTGCCCTCACTTCCCTGTGAGATGAGGTCAAGCCAGACTGACCTGTGCGAGCTTTAATTCTGATAGATTCAGAACAGACATTTAAGTTTATGCTACAAGAGGAGAGAAAAACTCTTGCAATTGTGAAGATGAATGCTTCCCCTCTTCCACAAGTGTTAAAGGATCCTACTCTACACACAAGTTAGCTTCAACCCTGTGACCCATCAAGATGTTTCGTAGTATGGTGTGTCACCAATCATTTTCTCTAATGTAAATGTAAATATATACATAGATCCATTTCAGATTAATCCGTTTATTTAGATCCTCACAAAAGGCACTTCAGGGACAGCAGCTTGTCCTTGAATGTGCAGCACTTCACCACATCTCCATTTCAGCCTGGAATGGGACTGAAAGGCCTCACTGGTGGCCCAGAAAGATCAATGAACACACACAGTACCAGGAACAATTTGCTTTCAGCAGCTGCTTTATCCAAGACCCCAAGTAATCACTAAACTCTATTTTCCAGTGATTTAAACTCTCAGTCTAGATACTCTGCAATCACGAAAATCAGAAGAAACACAACTGCTGCTTCTACTACTATAAACCTGGAAAAAAACCAAGGACACAACAAACCAATGCTTTGTGATATTTTATAAAATTTTTTAAAGTTTGGATATTTCTTCTAAATCCATCACTACTTTGATTTTTCTCCAGACTTTGTCTTCTCAACAGAAAAAAAATCCTTCACCTCCTTTCTGACTATTGTCAGCTGAAGAGCTCCTAAATGCAGCTGGCTGTGGGTGGCAGCAGGAGGCTGAATTGGCAGAAAATTTCTGGCTGAATACTGTTATCAACAAAGGCAACTCTCTGAGGCTACTGGTGGCTGTTTGTATATTTTCAGGGCAAATTTCCTTGTCCCCTTCATAACCAAAAGGAACAGTGTGATTGAGCAATTGTTAAATAAGCTACAGACTGTGTTTGCTTCTTACCTATGTGACTGCAAAGGGCTCAACTCTGATAAAACCAATCATATGAACAAAAACAAAGATAATAAAGTCTAAGTAAATTCTTACTCCAATTACAGAGTCAGAGACAGCATGTCTACAAAAATGGCTTAAGAAAACAACATTTTTGATATTTTCTGATCAATGTGGTATTTTTGTGTTGTGATAAGAGGAAGGATTTGCCAAGATAAAAACACTTTTTAAATGAAACTTTTTCTTTCTGTCCTACACACAGAAGACCTCATAAAAAATTAAAAGCAACCAACTAAACAACAAAAGTCAATCACCAATTCCAAAAACTGCCATCAACAGGCCTCCATCCCCTCCACTTGCTATCAGGACCAAGAATATTTTGGGAAAGTTTTTTTTAGGACACTTGGGCCACTGGGCTGCAAATACTTGTGACAGAACTGTCTCCTTATCCAGGACTGCCTGGGGCAGCCTATGCCCAGCAGAGATGGATCCCACCTGCCCTCCCTTGGTGCAGAGTCCCCCAGGATCAGACCCACAGCACAGGTGAGGACATTGTGGGCTTCATTCACTGCAGTGAATAAAGAACAGTGGGATTTTGCTTTTTCTGCTCCCCACTGGCTGCCCACCAGGTATTTCAGAGCCACCCCCTACTTGCCCTTCAGTGGGTCTAGACCAAAAAGGACCCAGAGATCCTGAAGGAGGTCATTGCAATGGACACAAAGAACAGAAGGAATTTTGTCATCCATTGCAAGAAAATGGATCAAAGCTTTATTGCTGTGGTAAAACTGGGAGTACACCCAACATCTTTTTATTACAAGAGTAGTCCTACCAGCTTTTACCTCCTACTCCACAGTGCTGGGAAGAATAAAATTATCACAGTGGATAAATGCTATCTACATTGTGTCATATAGAGCAAAATACCCAAACCACATTATTTGAAGTAGGAAACATGCATAGACAGAGTACTTGCTGAGCCCAGATGCCTAAACACAGATTTAAAAACCCCAATCTTATGAGAAGCCATTACCATTAAACAGCACATTTGGTTTACCCTCATGGTAACCCATCCAGCTTCTGGAATTCAGCATTGAACAGGATGAACCTGACCCATTTCTACATCTGGACTGGCAGCTGTTTTGAGACTGGAGGTTTATCTGCATTAAGAGTTTCTAATCTGCAAAAAATATTTTTCTAATATTCTTCTATTAAATATTTTATTTTCCCTTAATTTGTATTTCATTAGCATAAGGTGAAAATGTTTCCATGGAAACACCAGGGATATATAATTTCTAAATAATGAATTTTCCACAAA
This sequence comes from Aegithalos caudatus, assembly GCA_013389925.1. Lineage (NCBI taxonomy): Eukaryota > Metazoa > Chordata > Aves > Passeriformes > Aegithalidae > Aegithalos > Aegithalos caudatus. The sequence continues at coordinate 36,200 of WEIU01000503.1, read as the reverse complement.
GAACTCACAAAATTATTTTCAGATTACAATGCAAAATATTCCAAAGTCAGTTCATTTATTAATATTACAAAGAGGACATATATAAAGACTTTGAACTTCAAATAGTAGCTCTAAAACATTAAATATAAATTAAGTAGTTTAATATTCCAATTACAGAAAATAAAAACACAGCAAAATACCAGAAACTAAAGTCAAAATTACACTAAGTAATTTCATTGTGTCAGTGATCAAATATGTCAGTATCAGTACAATGGGTCATATATCATAATAGATCATTATATTCAGATCTCCCTATACAGTTATTTTCTACTTTGACTATAAAATATTTTAAGTCTATATTTTATTTCTGCAAGCTCATTATTAAGATGATAAGATGCATTAAAATTAATTTTTTTTCTGCCTATTCACCATCCATTCCAGTAAGGTGCTAACATATACTAACTTGGATAGGATGATTACTAAGAGTTAATTCTCCCAGCTGGGCTTTAAAACAAATGGAATAAACATCACCTTCAGCAGGGAAAAGTTTTAAAAAGTCAGGGATTTCTCTGAATTGCACTCTCAAAGGAAGTGAAAAGGAAAGATGAACAGGAAAAAAGGGAGAGGAGGTGCTAAAGAAGATGTTACTTTCACAGGCTGGATAGAAAAGAAATCTGAAAGAACTTTTGGACATGAGAGGAAAGGAATTTTGAGCTGGGGAGGAGGTAGGGATTTTGTGTTTCTTCCACATGTCATTTCACTGTATTATTTAGGTATAAAAGGTAAAGGTGTTAAAAATCCTATTATTTATATGGTTAAGTGGATCATTAGGAACAGTTCACAACACAGATCAGGCCAGTGAACTCAAATGCTGGGCCCAGTCAGTGGGAGGTGGAGCTGTGGGTGTATTCCAGAAATAGTAAAGGGGAGAAGGGAAAAAAGGCACAAGCTGAATGAAATGTCAGGCTGATCCCAAAAAAAGCACTCCCAAAAACTGTGTCTCCGACCAGATGACTACATAAAATTTTTGAGATAGATTGCTCTTCCCTTTCTCAAAAAAAAATTTGTTTAAACATTATGGGGAATCTTTCATGGACCAGATTCTCTTACATGATTTTTGTACAATAATATGAATATTAATTAAAAATAAAATAGAAGAATTGACTCCAATCAGGTTGTCTAGGTGAAAACAGAGTTCAGAAATAAAAAAAGGATGACTGAAAACACAAGGTGAAGTAGAGTGTCCCAGTGAGGGAGAAAGACCACTTACAAGATGAGGATGACAGGTGGTCTATGAAAGTTTATCCAAAGATACTCTGAAGTGGTAAATGACTGTGTATTCAGAAGCTATGCCCAAGGAGCTAGAAACTAAGGCCACGGGCTGCCACAACCCTGAAGGATGTGAGCAGTTACAATTTACTGTTAGCAGGAGCTTGATTTGGGCATGAATAAAAATAAGGGTGCTGCTTGCATATGCTAAAAGTCTTCTTGGCACAGCTGCTTTAAGAAGCACAGCAGTTGTGCTTGTTAGAAAAGGAGATGAAGTGTGTCCAACACACAGCTGCTGGGTCTGAAAACCCACCAGGCACCCTGCTCCCTGTCAGGTTCTCAGTGTGTGCAACATTACTGTGTATCCCACCCTCACACATCACCTGGACTACCAAAACAAGAGCAACCAGCTGCAACATCTGAGAAAATTCTTCCCTGGAGATAGCAGGTTCAGTATTTGTGCTCAGACTCTTTCTGTCATATTCTCTCCTTAGGAGAAAAAAAAAAAAAAAAAAAGAAAAAGAAGAAAAATGGAAAACATATGTAGAAAAACTTTGTTTTCTTAAACACTCAAAAAATTTCTTTATTTCCAGTCCAATGACTCCTTCATGAACTACATTCCTCATAAGTTTCCTTGGTTTAATGGCGTGATTTGTGCTTCATCCCGCCTCCTAAAAAACACTGTGAAAATTGAACTGTCTGGTTAAAGCTGTATGCATCCAGAAAATCTATTTTGAGAACAAAATAATTCAAAGCATATAAGTAAATCCACTATTATTTATTCTATGAAACAGCAGACTCTCAGCCATATCGTTAACAAATTATTAATAAAGTATGTGATCCTAAAATATGAGAGGTACAATCTGCTATAGCTTTTTTTTTTTTTTTTTTTTTTTTAAGAAAAAGTCTGAATTCTTACAGATAAAACTGAATAACACCTTTTATTAAGATTTTTTAATGTTAAAACGTGACGGGTCAGGTCACTAAGTTACAGTATATGTTCTGCCACCACACTTAACGCATTAATTCCAGTTTTGTAGGGAATGAGTTCAGTAGCCAGATCAGGCTCCATAAAAAGGAACAAAGATGTGTGCTGATGTCAGGTACATGTGGCACTCCTGTGCCACTCTGTCAGAGCTCTGATCCTGATGAAAGCCAGCAGACTTCAGCCTTTCAGCCTTGGTGGCAGGGGCATTTCGGTTTGGATCTGGAGCAGCATTTTCTCTCATCCTTGTTAGGATGAGAGGATGAAACCAGCTGCCCAGAGACAACAAACTTTGGGGTCCATGGAGTCAGCCAGCTCCCCTAATATCCCAGAAAACAATGGGTTTATAACAAAGCTTCTACCCTAGATCACCGTGTCCTACTTTAGCACTTGTGGAGCAGGAAGACCATTATGACAGTTACAGCAGGGCCTTTGGCACAGGAACATTTTTTTACTGATCTTATTTCTAGGACAGAAAAGCTGTCATTCCAAGCTACTTAAATGTAATTATGATTTTTACTGTGGTCTGGAAGACAGGAGATTTTACCACTATCTCCGAACTTGCAAGTTTTAATTATATACTGAAGATTGTTGAACCAATGCCTCATACAATGAAATGGCTAAACACAGAATATTCATAACCTGTCCTTCAACTCTTTATTAGATTGTTTTTACAAATTGTAAAAAATTTTACAAGCCATTTCTTTTTTTGGATGGAGGGAGTGTTTTCAGTTTGGTTTTTGTTTTTTGTTTTTTTTTTCGTTTTGCAAGGAAATTGTCTAGCACTGTAAGTTATGATTGAGTATATGCAGCTGGAATGTTTATTGCATGTTTGCACCTGTATGTTGAGTAATAAGACCCAAGAGATTTGATAAACCTACAAAACTCACAGAGAAAGACAAAGGATGGTGGTGGGTTGGAGAACAGCCTGCAGGCTTTCTTCTTAAGGGGGTCCAGGACCATGTGGGCATTCAGTTACATAGTAATGGCCTAAATATGAGCATTCCTTATTTATGCTAGCCTGTATTCATGACTCTCATATTATTTAAACATGAAGTTAAAAAAAATGTCTTTCTTGTTAACAGGAAGTCTTCCAAACACAGTTACTGAAAATGCATATTATTATCCCGAGGCACCACAACATCCATATTAATCTCTCAAGAGTGCTCTTGGGAGGGCTGTTTTATGATTATATAAGATGGTTTTGAATATCTTCACAAGATAATAAACAGTGCCAGCTTCTCCCACTGCTTTCATTACTTCAAAAAGTAAAAAAAGTCTTCAAAAAGTAAAAAAAGTCTTCAAAAATTAGTGCATCTCCTCTTGATATGGTTTTGAATAAAACCTGACTATTTCCTGAATGATAGGTCAGCCTGGCAAGATGATATATATATATATAGTCAGATAACTGCATCATTTCAAAGTGTAATCTTTATGAAAATGTATGAAATGTATTAGACACAGCTCTGTGTCAATTATAAAGACAATCAGGGTGGTTAAAAATTAAAGAAAACACACAACAAACTGCCCAACAGTACATTTTGCCTTTTGAGCCACCTTTAGTAAGCCTTTAGTAAGAACTTCACTATACCAGTTAGTAACCAGATGGAGGAGCCAAGAGTCTGTTCTTACAACTGGCACACAAAAACCCCAACATTTCTACAGTCATGGAAATATGAAAAAAAAAAAAAAAAAAGAGCCCTAAGTAATCTGAATGTGTTGTCCTCTCTGTGCTTTGATATTCAAGTCCAAATTAATATTCTGGTCAGATCTTAAAACTCTAAGTCACTCTGCAGCAAGGCACTGAGCAAATTCCTGATAAAACTCTTAAAAGTGATTATTGAGAATAGCTATTTTTGACAGCTATTCCCAAGAAACTTATGTTTTGCAGTGAGGATGACCAAAATCTCAGCTCAATTCAAAAGGCTAAATGCATAAATGAAATATGAAAAAATCAATACCAATACTAAATATCAATGCAAGCATTCAGCAGCTTAAATCAGACACTCAAAACCTAAAAGCTGGCCTGAAAAATGCATTTTGGCTGTTCAAATACATGCTTCATGACATAGCCTTACTCAGACATCTTACAGAAAAAATACTTTGCAATAACCAGTCTCGTTTTGTCAATAGGAGGGGCATTATTTAATTAACAAGGTTAGAGTTTGTACAACTTCTGTAGTACAAAATGTGCCATAAATAAGCCCCAAGGCCACACAATTCAAATTGTTCCTGACAGAGTAATTTTTTTTAAACTCACAGGTGTTTAAGGATTGCTCACTTTTGGGAACTCCCCCATTTTAGGGAGGTTCCAACAGTCCCATTCTTGCAACTCTCCTGGTACTCTCAGAAGCACCTTTCCTGGCCACACACAGGGGTTCTCTGGGTACTCCCTAAAGCACTCTGACTTGTGTGTTTTTCCCATCCCAAATGCCACAGGAAGTCTCCAGACCCTTTACAACACAGACAACCTCTGCATCCAGCTGGGGCTCCTGCATGCTAAAAACCTGATCTTAGCCAACACTTTTTATGCAAAGCACACCTCCTTACCACATGCATGTCCACGACCCTGCATCTCAACCACTTTCTTTTACATGTACACTCTACTTAAAATGCACAGCCAAAACACCCAGACAAATCTGCTGACACACCAGCTCTGAGCAAAGCACATCAAGGAATTAATTCACTGCTTCCCATGGGCAGGCAGGTGTTCAGCCACTCCAGGAGAGCAAAGCCCCATTGCATGTGCTGATGACTTGGCAAGAAAACACCACTCCAAATGTCCCCCCTTCCTCCTTCTTCCCTCTGCTTTATATACTGCACATGATGTCTTGTGGTCTGGAGTATCCCTTTGATCATTTGGGGTCACCTGTCCTGGCTGTGTCCCCTCCCAACCTTCCACGCACCTCCAACTTCCCTGCAAGGCAGTACAGAAAGGAGGAGAGGCCTTGGCTCTGTGTTAGCTCTGCTCATCCATAACAAAAACATCTCTGTTACCAACCCTGCATTCAGCACCAATACAAAACAAAGCACCATACCAGACACAGGGAAGAAAATTAACCCTACACCAGCCAAAGCCAGCACATCAGTACACTCTCAGACCTAGGGCAGGAGCTGAAATCAGCCAGAAAGTAAGACTGGGATTGTTTCCTGGTGGCAATAAGGCACCTCTTGTCAGAGCAGACCTTATCTCTGTGCTATATTGTGACTCCAGTAGCCTTTCACCTGGCTCTCAACCCACAGGTCAACTCACCTGAAAGTTTTGGCCACTACTTCTTTATGATTCAGAAAATCTTCATTTAGCAGCTTTACAGCTTTCTCTGTGTGGCAATGAGTGACCCTTTCTGGGGTTGGATTGTGTCACTACTTCTTGTGCTCAACAACAAGCAGCAGGATGAACTCCCTGCAGTGCTTGTCAGTGTGGGCTGGCTTTTAGAGTCACACCTTACTAAAAGCCTCTGTAATGAGGGAAATATTATTGTGATGGTCAATAAGGAATTATTTTACACCCAATAACAGTTTAAATTATTTTTGCTATTGACATGCATTTGACCAATTGTAACATCTGACGGCTGCTGTCCTTCTCTGCCAGGTAGAGGCGAGGACCCTGCTTTGCTAATAGAAGACATTTTCCTTTAGGAAACACCATGTAAGCCTTACATTGGTGGCGAGTGCCTAAAATTAGGCAGAGCTTCAGGTTCCTTCAAGCTGGACCTCTTTTTTGTGGGAGCAAAGCATGCAAAACTTTTACTCCCAATGGCTAAGGTCTAACAAAGCCATAGGACACTGGGAACTGCATCTTACCATTAGACATGACCAGTAATTGGGACACTGCACAAAACTATTCCTATCCCTGTCAGCAAGGAAGTACAATAGGAAAGGAGGGAGTTTCTGAGACTGTTTAAGACAACTTTTGCTAGGTGAAGTTTCAGAGCACCATTATAGCTGATTACTGAATCCTGACAACTGAGGCTCATTGGCAAGTCCCCCCCCACTTTGTCCCCAAGATTTCTCTCAGAAAACATGATTTTCCTGCATTCCATAGGAAAGTAAGAGAAGATCTTCTCTTTCAAACTGTCAATTTTTTTCATTATTCTCCATTCCTTAGGTGGTCTAATCAGCTTTTTCACTTAGAATGAAATTTGCTTCCACTATTTGCTATCTTAAATATATATGCATATTCATATAAATACATATATACCACATGTAATCTACACTACTTTCTTCTCTCTACACTGGGAAGTCCAGAAAAGGCAAGCAGACAGGGAATAAAAAAAAAAA
>WEIU01000503.1:2685-15021 GCA_013389925.1 Aegithalos caudatus | reverse complement strand
GAATGAAGGATATGAAACTCACCTTTACCTCTGCTGAGGGAGAAAACAGATTTCCTTGTACCTGCATGGGAATTTAAAGGCAGTTGCTGCAGTCTGTTAGGTAGGCTAGCTTCTCCAGAGACAGTGCTGAGCCTGTCTGGATCCCTGGGGAATGGGAGGAATGAGATCAATGAGTTCAACAGCTGCTTGCTGCAAGCTCTGTGTGCTGGCCCTTGAAATCTCCTCAGCTCTATGACCCCTTTAATTGCTTGGGCTCCTGAAGAACATGGACAATAATGAATATGTCTGTCCTCAACTTCATCAGAATGACTTTGACATTAATTTTGAAAGAAACCCAGTATTTAAGAGTTATGCATCCCACGTTTTTATGAACATCAGCTCTTGGTAACTGTCAGAGACGTGGCCTGGAAAAGAACCAGATGCTCAAGGGAAGCTCTTATTCCTTCATCTTTCTTCAGCAAATCTACCAGGAAACTAGCATGGGCTGACAATGGCATTGTGGGCTTGCATTGATACAGTGAAACATCTGCTTCCAGGCTGTCAGCAAAATGCTGACTAAGAATACACAGGAAAAAAAACAAGTGCCACAGGTGCTGTGATGCTCAGATGCATGAAAAATATTTTAATGGATGGGAAATAGATCAACAGATGTGAGGTTTTTGCCGTCACTCTTATACTTCCCTTGCAGGAATATTTTAAAAAATATACTGAGCAAATATTAAGCTTTTACAAAATTATCATGCCCATTTACTTAGTCAGATGTTCAAAGGATTCACCATCCTCCGCTCTCCCTAAGTCTTATTAATATTTCCTTCAGTCCTCAAATTACAGGAAATTATCTGATGCAAGCCCAATGTATGCATGAGAAACTCATCCTGCAATAGAGGTGACATTAGTGTTAAAAATTTATTTTACCATTAATAACTATTAATCATTGGAAGTAACTATGTTGTACCTAACAGGGTAAGTTTAAAATTCAATACACCTTCTACAGGATAGTAATAAGTCATGTTGATAAGAAAACAAAATGGTTGGAAGAGGGAGCTCCCAGCCAAATCAATAATATAATCCTTTCACATCTTTGCATTTCAGTCTAAAGAACTACATAAATCCCCTTGAAAACTGAACCAAACAAATGGCACATGAGCCACTTTTTAAATGGGGAAAAATAGTTCAGAGGAATTGTTTTAAGTCAGTTGGTTTGCAGAATTCTTTGTTTCTGGCTGGGACAAATGAAAAGGCATCTCCTCTTTCTGTGTATATGTCTTTATTTGTCAAGATATTTCATAGTACAGTCATATGTGGTTCTTGTTTGTGTAGTTTTGTGTTTTTAAAGTCTTAAAATAACCAGATTCCTGTGAAATATCTTTTTTTACTGAGGCTGTATTCATAAAGACATCTATCAGCCATAGGCAGGATGTACCTATATCAAAGATAAGCAAACATTATCCTCAGCATACGTCATTTCCAACTCCTTTAAACAGGATTGTGTGATGAAATTTTAACTTCAGATAAATCAGATTTTTTTAAACTTCCTTTTTATTTGATGAGAAACACATCACAGATGTGTTACTTCACTTTCAAAGTTCTGCATCACATGGCAGGTGCACTTTACAAATCTTATTGAGTGGTAGAACCTAAAAATACTTATTTAAGGATTTTTTTTTTCTTTCTTACTGAACAGAGGAATTCTGGTAAAGTTTTGCTATATTTGAACTTTAAAAAAATATATGGGATCCAGAGATTTAACTATTGTACTCCCAGTTCCACAAGCTCTACATTGTTATGAAAGCTGTTACAGATTTCACTTTTTTAGATCTTCTAAATTGTCTTCTATTTCTGTAAGCGTACTGAGGGAAGCAGCTCACTGGTGTTAATTTCCAGGCAGATCATAGAAGCAAAACAAAAGAAATACATCCATGGTTACCTTGCAGAAAACCTTGTTTTCTCTGGTTGATCTGGAGGTGGAATGTCTGACTGGAAAACCTATCTTCATGTGAGACAACACTGTATAGTCTGTTGCAGCAGGTAGATGTGTTTACAGGAATAGCCAAGCATCTTTTCTGGAGATCAAACCCTGAGCTCCAGCTGCCAAAAATGCTGGAGCTCAGGGAGATGAGACCCTCTATTGGTTTGTGTCTCCAGGTGCCACAGCACATCATCTTGCAATCACCTTTATGGCAACCAAATGCAACAGAAAGATGACTTAGTTTAGGTGAGGTGTTTGTGAACAAAGCCCTTCTGAGCAATAAAAATCCTAGGACCTTGTCCCTAATGATGAAGAATAAGAGAGAAACTATTTTTATAGTTCATTTTATAATGGAATGACTTTATGGGGGCTTTTGCATTAGGTGTTGGAAGGTTTCTAATACACACTGTTGAACTTATTGAAATAATTTGTACACATTAGATGCACTGCTATTGTAGCAGCTGTCTTGAAAGATCTATAAAATAGTGGAGGGTATGAGTAACCTCTCTTTTCCCACAGAGGCTGTCTCAATTGCTACAATCTCAATTGCTGTAATTTCATTTGCAATTGTACATCAGGAGGTACTGTGACTTGGAGGCATTTCTTACTGCCCACTTCTCATTTTCCTTTCTTGCACCTCAAGAGTTAGCAGTAAGCCAGGATCATTTGGCTGCTAGGTCCTCTATACTGACTTAGAAGGAGGAAAGGGGAAAGAATACAAAAGTTATCTTGCTGCTGTTAGAGGTCTAAAATCTATCAGTGCTTCGCTTGCTTCTCTGTGAAGGAAAGGCAGATGTGCAGATCCTACTGCAGATACAAGTATGGTGGAAGATTGAAGGAGAAAGCTTCTTTGCTATTGCTTTTTTGCATTGGTGATGAATGGTGCTGCATCCAGTCACTAGTGGCGTTCTCCAGGGATCAGTATTGGGCCAAGTCCTGTTTAATATCTTTATTGATGTGAGGATCCAGTCTACCATTAGCAAGTTTACAGACAACACCAAGTTGAGGTGGAATGTTGGTCTGCTGGAAGGCAGGAGGGTCCTGCAGAGGGATTGGGACAGTCTGGATCAATGGGCCAAAGCCAGTGGTGTGAGGATCAACAAGGCCAAGTGCCAGGTCCTGCTCTTGGGTCATAACAACCCCTGCAGTGCTACAGGCTGGGGACAGAGTGCCTGGAAAGCTGCCCTAGAGAACAGGAACACTGGGTGAACATGAGCCATGTGAACCCAGGTGGCCAAGAAGGCCAATGGTATCCTGGCCTGTGTGAGCAATAGAGTGGTCAGCAGGACCAGGACAGTGATCATCCTCCTGTACTCAACTCTGGTGAGGCCATACCTCAAGTGCTGTGTCCAGTTCTGGGTCCTGCAATTTAGGAAGGACCTTGAGGTGCTGGAGCATGTCCAAAGGGCAATGGAGCTGAGGAAGGGTCTGGAGCACAAGTCCCGTGAGGAGTGGCTGAGGGAGCTGGGGTTTTTTAGCCTGGAGAAGAGGAGGCTCAGGGGAGAGCTTATTGCTCTCTACAACTCTGAAAAGAGGGTAAAGTCAGGTGAGGATTGGTCTCTTCTCCCAGGCAAACAGAAATAGCACAAGAGGACACAGCCTTAAGCTGCTCCAGGGGAAGTTTAGGTTGGATATTAGGAAAAAAGTTCTTCACAGAAGGAATGATAGGGCATTGGAATGGGCTGCCCAGGGGGGTGTTGACATCCTGTCCCAGGAGATGTTTAAGACTGAATGTGACACTCAGTGCCATGGTCTGGTTGGCAAGGTGGTGTAGGCTGGACTCGATGATCTCAAAGGTCTTTTCCAACCTAATGGGTTCTGTGCTTCTGTGATACACTTCATGACTGGCCAGCCTTTAGTCACTGTCATGTCTCCTGAGCAGTGGATGTGAGCAGGATTTCAGTAATTTTACTCAATGCAGACCCCTTTCCTCAGGCTGAAAAACCTTTTTTCCATGTTCTTACTCTGCACTTCAGGGAGATTGTGCAGTTTCTCTGCCGGGAGCCAAAGTCCTACCACACAGCTGAGAAGCTTTCAGCACCTTGTTACTCATTCCAGAAAAAACAGTCTGGATTTGCTGATGGTTTCATCATGTCATGGTAAATATTTCACTACCACTTTTCCTCTCCCTTTCTGCGTGATCAGCTTCTGGTCTCATTTGACTAGACCAGAGTGGCAGCTTTTGCAGAGGCTGCTGCAATATAACCTCATTGCTACATGGGTTGTAAGGAAATGCATCTCCTTTTGCCCAACACATCTTAATATCTCCATAGAAACCATATTAGGCCCCCATCTTCTGTGAGCTCCTGCAATGATAATCTCTTTAACTCACTGAAATTTCTTCAGATGTCTCCAGGTATCTAAAGTTAAATTAAATAGCTAGGAAAATGCAAACACTTGGTGAAAAGGACTGGGAACTGTGGTTTCCAAAGAGGACAGGAAGGCATTTGGCAGTCCTTACCAGACCATAACTATACATTTTTTACTACAAGTTTACACTTCAGTTGCCTCTACAGTTAAGCCACAAATAGTCATTACTTCCATCAAAAGACTCACTGCTGAGTACACACCAGTGCAATGCTTGTCACTGTGGAATTTAGCAGGTGTGCAAATGAATTCTACTCAGCATCTGGAAGAAGAAATTATTACCATTTTCTCTCAGTAAGATCTGAGCATCTCATGCACCAATTGTTTATATAATTCTTGCTCTTTCTAACTTCATCTCTATACTTAGCATCTACAGCTCCAAATTATGGCTTCACTGAAGTATTGCATTTCACGATGACAGAAGGAATTCCATCCTTGATGCTAAAAAGCAGGAACTCTCTTTGATGTGACCTGCACACAGAGCAGAGAATTTCTGGAAATAACATTTTCCACATCCTGAGAGGTTTGTCATCACTGCAAACCCACAGAACTGGGATATATACTTTAGCAGAGATGTAAATGGTTTTCAGTCACATTGTATTTCTTGTGCCCTGGATCATATACTCGTGGCATCTCATTCATCGCAGGAGAATAGCACAGGAGAATAGAATAAATAACACACAGGTAAACTTCTTTCCTTTCTGTTTTGACCATAAAGGTTGAAATTCAAATGAGAACAGGAGAGCAGCTCCCAAAGAGCTGTTTCAACACAAAAACATGGAGAAGTGACATGTATTTCTCATGTTCATGCCTTAGGACAGATGCTAGGCTGGAAAGTAGAAACTGTGAATCTTCCCCAAGGACACATTTTCCAGTGACCTTTCAAAAGCAGCATGCTGTTTTTCAGAAATGTTCTTCATTGTGGTTTGACCCAGCAGATAGCTAAACTCTTCCCTCTTCCCCATGCTTATATCATCATTTTGTTCAGTTCTTTCAGACTGAACTCGACACAGTGTCCAAGCTGAGGAAAGCTGCAGAAGAGCAAAGACTGCTCTTACAAATCTGCACAGAGCTTCTATTTGCCCCCAAAGGAGCCTTCAAGGGAGGTCCATGCCCATTACTTAGCACTTAGGGTTTTTTTAAGAACATGCCCATTTTACTAGTAGCATGATGTATTCTCCTGTATAGTTTCCTATCAACAGTTTAATTCTGTCAGAAATCTGCTGGCTTGCAAAAGTCCACAATAACAACTTCAACAAAAGCTGGCAGTTCTGACAGCCAGTCTGTCTGCCTCAGTTCTCCCACACACCTGTATACATCTATATAGACACACAGAGCAGGAGGGAGAGAAAATAAAATATGTCTTAAAGTTCTTGCCCATATCTTTCTGACATTGGACAAATAGCTTTTCCCTCACAGACTTTTATATATTACCTCCTTCTCAGCAAGCTTATAGAGCAATTCTGGAGAAACATGAAATATTGAAGGTCTAATCCTTTATTTAAAAAGCCACCAGATATGAATAGTTGGCTCTGACAATTTATTACCAATTCTGGGAAGGTTGGGAAAATAAATGTTTCATATCTCTTTGCAAGTGACAGATGAAAGGAGGAAAATACTCATCAGCTCTGGAGAGCAACAACTTTTCAGTTTCTGAAAGAAAATTTTTAAAATATCAGGAATTCAGGTATTTTCTTCCTTAAATCTCACTGCTGATACTTTTCTAGAACCACTTTTGTCTATTCTTTCTGTTCCACATCCACAGTGGAGCATTAAGATCTTAGATTAGCTGTGACAATGTAAGTTTAGCACAATTGCAGGTTTCTAGTTTCAGGTCAAGTGACAGTCTTCTGAGGGCATATAACACCTCATGATTTTTCTGCTTACCCAGGTTGTAAAAATTTTTTAGGCCTTGAGCTATTCCTTCGCCTGTTTTCCAGAACACCTAGCTGTGATAGCACCTTCTCTCTGTTTATATTTCTACTACTTTATCAGATATTTTCCCTCATTATAACAACTGTTTTCCTCTCTCCCCTCTCCTTTTTTCAAGCAAAATTGTTACTCATGCACAGAGAAACAAATAACAAAATACTGTACTTTGCATCTGGAGGACAATATTCTAACTGAGCCCATGAAAAGGCATAAAAGACCCCCAAAGGAGTAAATTACACTTCTGGAAGACAGTATGATGAATTACCTCTGCTGTAGCCAAGACCAGACCTGTGGCCATGCCCTTCACATTAGAACCAGACTAAGAGAAATAACTAGCTGGTAGGGGGTATTTGGAGAAATTATTGCTGAGTGCCTGTTCTGTAAAGCTGTTCCACAATTCCTTGCCTCAGATGGGCCTCTAAAGGATGGCTGAGAAAAGCCATAATTTCAGTGTCAGTCAATTGTCTCTGAGTTGCTCAGAGCTTTCAACAGTCAAAGCAGAATGTCCTCTCACAGCAGCTACAGGGCAGGTCTGAACACAAATAACGTATTGCTTCACATATGAACTTCTTCATTGTCATTCTAAGGAGTGCCTGATAGGGGACCATGCATTTTGTGACACCATAAATGGCGTTTTGCAAACATTTGTATATCAGTTTAGGTTGTGTGATCACTTCTATTTTCTCTGCCTACCTGTTGAAATGCACATGTGAGAAAAAATGGTTTCTTAAAATCTATTATTCCTCTAGAAACAAGTTTTAATTTTGAGATGACTGTTGGCTTTCATGCTGTCATTGGTATGCACAGTCTGAACCCACTGTCATGATTCTGCCTTGTGGTGCCTCTCTACAGCAAAGAGAGATAGAACATCCTTGTTCTATTTTTATGCTGCTTCCTTGTTTTGAGCCTCCTCCAGTGTTCAAATGCACATTCAAACCTGTTCAGATCTCAATGTCTCTCTTTGGCAGTCATATTGATTTTCATAGAAAAGGCAAGCAGGTGTGTATGGCTCCACAGATACTGCTTTTCTGCATCTGCTCTACTTGTATTATCCCAGAAATAAAGTGATCTGGATTTGAAACATGAGAAAAAATACCAGAGTTCTGTTAAGAAGAACCTATGCACTGGGTTCTGTAACCTTCAGAAGAGAAACCCTGAGTAGATTGGCATAAAGAAACCAGTGAAGTCAGAGAGAAGATTGTTAACCTCTTCCTCAAACCCCAGGGGCTTTACAAAAAATAGGGTAGGTCTTTGGACTTCCATGTGGGTACTAAGCTAGTTTCAAGGCTGGGAAGTTTAGTCAGCCTTCACAGGTAGACTATTCTTGGCAATGTTCTTTTCACCCTCCTTTTAGCAGCCTGAAAACCTCATTGGTAGGTTATATTTTAAGTAGAAATCAGTAGGTGTTTGTGAAAGTAAATGAGCAAGAGGTGCACTGGTCCTCAGTAAAGGTGATGCGAGCCAGAACTACATCTCCTGTTGAAAGTTATAACCTCCTTCCCTCCCTGAAGCCAGATAAGGCTTTTTCCCCACCAACTCTGCTAGTGACACGTTTTTGAAACTTGAAGGTGGAATTCATTATCCCTCACATGGCGGTGGTTACATTAGGCAGACCGACACATACCAGGTGAGTTATACCTCAGACAATCCTTTAATGTCCCAATAAACAAAACTGTGATTGAATTTAACTACATTTCTGCATCCAGGGTCACATCCAGCCCTGTCACAGTGTCCCTTCCACAGCTGGCAGGTGCTGCAGTGTAGCGACTCCACAGTTGCTTTGGTTTCTTCCTTTCCTCTTGTAATTCTAAAGGCCGTGAAAGTCTGACAGGGAGGTTTGCAGAAGACACCAACTTAATTAAACAGAAGTTGTCCCTGTAGAGCAATGATAGATTATTTAATTCTCTCTAGACAGCATAGGACATTGATCTCTTCTCAGTTGAAGTTTTCAGATCATGAGTATTTGTGCATTCAATATAGGATACAGCAAAAAGTCAAGTTACACCAAAATTAAACTCTCCCTGTAACTGAAGTGTGTTGGACTGATAATCCTGAAGTAAGAAGGTGAAAGGTATCAACATCCTCTTTCTGTACACATATGCATAACGTTTCCAGTGAAAAGTATTTGCTGTTGTGATCAAGCCCAAAGAATTAGTTGCATTTATAAGATTTTCAGTGTTTCTTTCCTCTGAGTCCATCATGAATTACTTGCCCAGTCTGCTAGATGCTTTTTTCTATTCTCAGCACCAGTCCACTATTTGGACTCAGCCTATTCACAACTGAATAAGACTAGCAGGTTTTTATTCCAAAATTAATTTTCAATCCACACTTGCATTTTTGTGTGGCTCACCAACAGTCAAACTCAGGGGTTCAAACTGTGATTGAAAAACAAATACAGAAAGTGTCATGAAAACTGCCAAATGAAAATTCAATCTCCAGTGAGTACTGACAGAAAAACAGCCTTTTTCATTAAAACAAAGTATGGTGAAACCTAGTTTTGTCATAAAAGTTTTCTAATTAAATAAAAATAAAACTCACAGCAAAGGCCCTGTAATTCATCCACCCAATGATGTATGCCATATTACACAGATACCAAACAAAGGCAAAAAACCAAAACAAATACATTTTAAAAAAAATCACTATTTCATTGAAAACTAAGAGAAGAATCAGATAATCCAGGTAGAAAGCCAGAATGTATAATTTCTGGAGATAAAAAAGGTATAATTTATTAATTTTTACAAATATTAATTTTATAGGGCCCTGTTGGTTTCCTTGCTGTTAAAATAATGAGGAATAGTCTTATTGGAAAGCACATACTGAAAATCTGATAAGGATTTAACAAGATCCCTTTTTTTCTGCACAAACCTAGGTGTAATATATGTATTTTGTACCATCAACTTGTTCAGAATAGATAGCAGATTTCTGAAGACACTGGTGGACTCCCTTCACTGGCACTTTCAGAGGCAGTAAAGCATCAAAAGACACTGGAAAGGGAATTCAGGTATACAGGAGACCTCACAGACCTGGGATATTCATTATATTTTCTTCTTCAACACCATGTGTCATTGCAAATTAAATCTTGCAGAAATCAACTTTTGTTTGCATTATTTTCTCTTTAGCTCTGTTTGCAGATATAAATCTCTGGCTGTTCTGTTTTGAAGGGGGAGTGCCAAAATACAAATTTTGAGTTCATGCCCTTGAGCAATTTGTGGGTGAACTCAGCTTCCTGTTTCTACCTTTTTGCTTTCATTTCTTGAGAACTAGAGTATAAAAAACTTCTGTGCCAGCACATCAAGGATAAAATCTCAATATGAGCTGGCAAGAGCAGCAGGAAACCATCATAAATATCTAAGCACTTTTCTGTTCAATCCTGTGCATTTATGGCTAAGCTAAGGAGAACAGATACAAAATAAGATGGGGAAAGAGGAAATGGAGAGGATGATATCTGTATTCTGTATTAAAATTCCCCTGAATTGTTTTGAGTAACTCATAAATCTGTTCTATAGAAACTTGAGTACACATAAATGATTACTGATTCTAATCAGAAAGCAGGACAACCTAGTCCTTAAACCCATCCTTATATATCTGGAAAGAAATGAAATTGTATTAGCAAGGACTTCAATTATGAAAGCAGACACAGGAGGCACTCTGCCACCAAACAGTAAAATATGTAGCTCTGTAGAACAGTCTATCATCTCTTAACTCAAGTGTAATTTCAGTTCCCAAGCTAACTCCTGATGATTTAATCACTGGACCGATGCTGAAGGAAGCATTGGAGGCAATGTTAATAACTCATTGATGTTGATTGAGGTAAGTAAGTTAATCTCACACACAAACAGACACAAACACACTTCATCAAGGCTCAAGAAAGTTAATGAAAGTTAGTGGGAGGTATGTTAAAGTTAATTGGGATTTTTTAATGAAAAAAATTTATTAGACACTATTAAAAAGATACAAATCAGTGGATAAATGAAGGCAGCAATTACCGTGGAAGGAAAATGACAGAGGTATCAGAGTAAATAGGTATCAGAGTAAATTAGAATTTCTGAAATATAGAAAACTGATGAGAAAATCTAAGGATACTAGGGAAAAATAAATATCTGGCAAGGACAAGAATGTTATAGATTGTTAAGGAAACATAGCTTCCAAATTTTTATATAAATTTCTAAGATACATTATTTGGTATCATTAGAACACACACATTACTTGATAGACATGATGAAATTTTAAGTTATACTGAAAAAGCAACACTATATGAAAATATTTATAATATATTCTTGGGAAAAAGCAGGTGATAAACATACCCAGAGAGAATACTTTTTAGTTCACAAGCAGATAAAGGGGCTGTTATATATTAAATCAGTGTTTAACCTTTTTTATAAAGCAAGTAGTTCACACACAAAAATGCTGAAAATTCTCCATGGTAAGTCTTGGACACTAACATTCCTACTGTAGAAAATAGATTGTGGAATAGGAAATACAACAGCCAGGAAGAATCTTAATACTTGTGAGTCCTTGGTAAGCATAAGGCGAGTTAGTATAATGTCAGGCAGGCCTGAAATAATGGAAAATGCATCTATCTAATTAAGGGAAGGAATATACTTAATGTAAATCAACATAGACTTTAAGAGAACATCAATATTATATTTTAATACAAAATAGTATTTTTTTCATTTTTAGAAGAAATTTTGATGTACATAATCAACTACAATGCACCTGACTCTCAAGCTGCTTTTCTACATTACTGTGTTCTCTGGACAGAAAAAAATGTTCTCCTCTGCATTACTGAAGTGAACAAAGGCCATAGAAGTGGCAACCTGGAAAATGTATCTCTCAAAGAAAATGAAATAGGAGTACTTTTAATGAGGTCCATCACAATACAGTTTCTGAGTTTAGCAAACCTACATAAAAGAAATATTTGCAAAACATAAATAATAGCAAGAAGAATTACGCGTGACTTTAACAACATTTAAGTTCTCCCTATTAAAATTAAAAAAAAAAAAAGTTTCCTCCATATAAAAATTCTTTGCCAAAGAAGAAGAAGACAAAGGTATTTACCTGAGTTTTAAGGGAAATCAATATAATATGGTGTAATGGTGTCTTGGGTCCCTAAACATGAGTATTAGGAGTCTGTTTTCTGTTCCTCCCAATTACAATCCATCCTCACAAGGTAAGCCTTCCTCTCACAGTTGCTCTTCTCAGTGCTTTTTTGAAAAATCTTGGAGATTTTCCAAAGATTATGTCCCTTCTTTTCAGTGAGAAATGGTTTATACTGTGAATGCCAATTCAAGAGCAGTAGGGAGTAAATTTCATTAAATTCTTTTGCCTTCTTTTCAGTACACTAAGCAACAGGAATCTTCTAAACTAGAAAATAGCCACTGGAATGTATAAAGCTGAGGTTACCAACAGAAGGATTGTCTGGGGACAAAGGGGCAAGGCAGAATAAAGGCTCCTTTACCAAAATGCTATAAATTTGAATTTCTGCTTTTGCTGGATGCAAAGCAAGAACTCCCCTTTGCCTGAACAATACTGAGCATTACTCCTTTCTTCTACGTTTTTATGTTATAATTTTCAAATCAGAATCTGAAACAACTAAGCTGCACATCCAAAATGCTTTTTGGACATTGTCCGTGGCCAACTGCTGGATTTTAAGAAATGGCAGTTCCTAGTTACAAATCCTCCCATTGCAAATAAACACGAAGGGCAGGTATGAGCGAGTGCCTAAGAGCCACTGAATATACAGCCAGTAATACAGGCAAGCATTTGAGAGCCACATTAATATCTCAAGCTTGAATTCAATTATGCACCATTATTTTGACACTAAAATGTCAGTAAAAAATATCAGTGCTGTTATTTGCCCTGTGACTTTGTTACATAAACATTTCTGCCAAATGAATCCTCCTTTATTTAGGCCTTACCTCTCTTACTCCCAGGTGGAAGTGCAGTGCAGATCTGTCTATCTTCTGCATGATTGCTTGCCCCTATTACTAGTCAAAGCACCCCATTAAGCATGGTATCAGACTACTGTGAGTAATCTGCTTGAAATAGGAGAGGCTTGATAGGTCTGA
>WEIU01000500.1:9954-20133 GCA_013389925.1 Aegithalos caudatus | reverse complement strand
GATGATAAGCTTCTTGGTGTGATTTATGCTGTCAAGAATCCCGGTCACTCTGCCTAGGTAAGTACCACCTTCTCTTTTGTGCTCCTCTTCAAGTCACTTGTTGGAACACTGCCATCATCACAGGAAGTCATGGCATGTAAATAGCTTAATGGATGAATTTCTTACTTCATGAAAAAACAAAAAGTTGCTAGAAATGTGCAGAGTCTGTATGTAAGCAGGCAGAAAATTGACCTAATCATCACTTCTTCATTTTTAATTTTCTGAGACTTATCTTCTTAGTCTGAAATACAACCAATGGCTTTGAGTGCTTTAACAGAGCATTGGCAGAACAGGAAGACTTGGGGGATATACTCATTCTCAGCACAACAAATTCTTCAGCTGATTTTGTTGCTATAAATGTTGAGTGATTTGAATGCAGGCAGCAGAGTTAGTTTAGATTTGTATCCATGAAACAATGACATTTGCTGCAGCTTGGAGATTATTTAGCTTCCTTTCACCTGATTTCATTTTAGCTCTTGGACTCCATTTAATTCCTTAGAATTGCAAAGCTTTGTCACAGCTCTGTACTTTTACCATTGGACTAAGACAGGTTGTTATAAATTATTCAGGAAAAAAATTGTCTGTCACTCCACCTGCATAGGACATTTTTTGGATGTATGCAGATTACTCTGTCAAATTACTCAGATTCCTATTAAGCTGTGATGGGTTACTTCACTTGCTGCAGCCCATAATTATGAAATGAAAGGGTCAAGGTGTGTTGGTTTTAACTTCTTCTTTCCTGACTTTTTGACTTTGAGATAGTCATTTAGTGCTTCTTAGTATATTATATGAAGACTCTCTGTGGGTGATGTTCTCATTAACTATTTCTTCCTGTATTGAATCTCCATTATGCTTACAGTAATAAATACACTTTTTTTTTTTTTTTTACACTCACATAACATTTTTCAGAGCAGTGCAAAATACTGAATGGGCCTCGTAGCACTTGAATTTGTCAGCTGTGGTTACATAGCTCCCTGACAGTTATCACAGATATTCTTACTTTGGAGCAAAGTAAAAGAATAGCAGGAATATCTGTTGGGAAGTGCTGATGTCTTGAAATGGTAGTGACTGTAAAATGCTTTTATAAAGCTACACAGTAAATATCTATTGTTAAGAAATAAACAAAATTCTGCAGTGTACTTCATGATAGGAGTCAAGTAGAATGTTATCTACCTTTTAAAAATAAATTTGGCAACAAAATATTCACATAATCAGAATCCATTTTTCATATATTAGTAGCTGAGTTCTTCAGCAATAGCTGAATACAGAATTCCCAGTAATTCCACTGTGTCATGTTGCCATTGTTGTAAATGTATTTCACAACAATCTGTGAGCAGTAAAATTTATTGTTTGCCAATAACTACATACCAGCTTTCTGTACTGGAGAACATTTGATACAATTACCTAGGGTTAATAGTACTTTTCTCTTCAAGCAGTAGTGCTGAAGTCAGTGTTTTACTCAACATGAACAAACATGACAACCTGTATGTCTTTCAAGTACACTTATGTACTTTTGACACATTTATATTCAAATGTGTTTCTAAGTTCTAGGCTGGATGAATATATTACATATAATGTAACCACAGAGCAGTCTTGTGCATGCATAAATAGGATTAGCATGATGTTAGAAAGGGGAAGACTTTCTCATTTGATAAAGTAAGGAGGTTGTGTTGATTCTGTATCATAAAATGATATACTATTAACATCTATAACACTTAATTTCTGCTTTCTTTGAGAAGCAGTTTCTTTGAGGTCTCATAAATGACGTATCCCAGCTGAAGTTGCTTCTCTAAGTTAGATAAAGCTAAAAAATCCCCACTTCCTTTTGCTATCGTGGGTATTTTTATTACTGTAGAACAAGCACAATATTGAATGAAAATCCAAATCTCGCCACAGCTCGAAGAGCCAGGCCAAGATATTCTCAAGTAAAGAAAAGCAAAACTTGGTTCTCAACAGTGTAATGGGTATTTAAAATCTGATGTCAAAAATATCACCAGTCATTTGTGGAGCAAGAGATCATTTAATTGAAATTAAGCATATGAATGATTCCTGGTGAACTTTTATTTCTTCAGTACATAAGCTATACCTCTGATGAATGCAGAATTTTTCTGTGCTTTTTCATTAAAAATCCCTAAGAAACTAAATTATATTTTATTTGTTTATTTTTAAAGTTATTTTTATTAGAATTGTCTGTACTTGATCTGAGTTAATCTTTGATCAAGTAAAAAATTAAAGATTTTTTTAAAACGTGGATCTTTCCATGTAATAACCTACAAGATCCCAAATAAGAAATGTCCATTAATCAGTCAAGACATTGCTTGGGCTAAGAACATAAACAATACTACAGAATAAATTATATATCCAAAATGATTTAGTGGATTAGCTGTTTTGAGCACACTTCGGCTGCAATGCAGTATAGTCTGTTGCTACATATTTCATAAACCTCTCACTATTTAAATTAATTTCACATAGGATGGAATAGAAAGCAGAGTGTTCTCTTTATGGAAAAGTCTGCTTCTTTGAAATGTATGAGTCCAATGGAAAATAAGAAGCATATAAGTTTTCTGAAAGGAAATCCATAGTAGAATGATGGTTTTAAATCAAGTAAAATATTTATTTTCTTCTAACAGCTTAGATATTTTTGGAAGAGCTTAAAAATGAAAGTGGCTCCATTTCTGGGAAAGAAAACTGAATATAACTTACATAAATTTTAAAAAGTGTATACAGAGGTAAAATAGTGATAATATATGCATCACCTTTTTAACAGCAATAAAAATTTTTATATGAATAATCATATTGTTCCAATCTGTAAGGAAATGCATTTTCCTTATAAAAAAGTCTTTCTAACTTGCCTTGCCTGTAACTTTGAAGTGACTTCACAGTAGCTGTGCTATGAAATTTGTGGTATTCAGTTTTTGATTTAACAACACACTATCAGAAAAATGATGCATCAGTTAATTGGCTTCTATTACATATTATAAGGTAGGTTATGATTTTGTGCCTTATATTGGCCTTTGGTGTAAATAGAAGTAACACAGAAACCATTACACTTGAAGTTTGTTTTTCAGAGGATATTTAAGCATTTACAACATCTCATTTTTTTATCTTGTCCATTTCTCTATTGCTCTCATATAGAAATGCACCTCCTGTATATTCATGTACCTTTGCATCACTGTGAATTTTACAGTATCAATATAGGAAAGCAAGACTGATATTGATTATAAGTTATGTATGCAGCTCTGAACAAAATCCCCCCAACAAAATGTATAGAATTTTAATGTCTACATGACAGACAATGGAGGCACTGCCATTTTAACCCTTGATTCAAAGCCAATGATCAAGCACCTGAAGATGACAAACACACATTATCTGACACACCCATGGTCTTTCTAAACCCTACACAACAGAGAAATTGTCTGGTCTGTCAAAGGTCTGCCTAGATTTAGAAGTCAAGTTCCTTATGAAAATAGGATTGACAGTGAAAGTAAATTATTTTAACAAATGTTGAAGACATATTAGGTGACTGGTGTAAAATAACTTAGGAAGAAAAACATGAGTGTTTTATTTAATTTAGCATGCACAGACATCTTAGAATGAGGTGAGTCATTAACTTTCATGCCCCTGTCTCTCCACACACACTACAGGGAAAACTAAGTTTTGATTTGAGAGATAGCCTTAGGTGGGTAAAACTGGTAGAGAAAAAATCCACATATAGAAGTTTAGGATTTTTTTGCTTCTTCTGCTCAGAAATTTATTCTTCAGATTTTAGGAAGTAAAAAATATAGCAGGAAGAACAGAACCAGAGAGAAGGAGGAATGAATGAGCACCACACTCTTCCTAGTTACAATTCCTGGTTACCTTATGGTTTAGCCTCCTTTTACATGCTGGTAAGCAATCAAATGAAAGCTCAAAATGCTTTACCATACCTGATTGTGGACTTTGTTTGGGGATTTTGGCTGCTGCTTCGGGGCTGGAGGTGGCACGTACACGCTGATTGGCAGAATTGTGGATGCTACTTGGGACAGCTGCTGAGATGTTTTTACGAGGTTTCATGTCTTGCAACCACATTGGGGATGCCTCAAAGGCTTGCATTCGCCGAGAGTGGCTGTTAGCATTGACTTTGAGAAATGCCTGGGCCTTGTATTCCTGAAGGTCTCCATAGTTGGCATCGGTCACCCTGCACTCATACAAGCCTTCATCCTTTTTCCTCACTTTTGAAATCTGCAGCTTGTGGGAGATGTCATTCCCTTGTACTTTCACTGTCTGCAAATTTTCCGGGGGGGAAAAAAAAACAGAGAAAGAAACATTGTCATGAATTCTTCTTTCTTAGGAAAAACTCTCTGGGCATAGCACCAATTTACTCAATGGTGTGATTGTGCTTACTGCAGGGAAGTTGCATCAAGGATGAGTATGGCTAATTGTATCTGAGGATGCCTGACATCTTCTTTCCAAATCTGCTTAGATGGTTTGCTCTGAAATCTAATTAGCCTTAGAAAAAAAAAAAACAAACTACCATGTTTATTCCAATTAATTGCTTAAGATCATGAACATTCTTAATGAGCTTTCTTATGTAAACCTAGTATCCATGCACTTTATTGGTTAAACCTTTCCAGTTAGTTGGCTTTATTGAATAATTCAGTTTCTGAACTAGTGCATTAACAATGTTGTTGGAGATGTTTGCCGAGATTTAAACTATGTTAGTAACTGTTTATTAGATTAGCTTGTACTCTTCACTGCATCAAAACTATATTTTACATTCAGTTTGTCTCCTTCAAGTGTATCTAAACTTTTGTTGTTTCTTTTTTTCTCTTAATGATAAAAAGTCATATTGTATCAGGTTGTTTTGTCTTGTTTATCTCTTTATACTACTGATTAGAAGCACATATTCAGAATTTGTTTAAGAGTTGTCAGCTAAAATAAGAGTCTTGATTTATTTTTAATTATTTCTAATATCTGAGTCCAACATAACATATTTTTCAGATAATTAAAACACACATGAGTAAATTACACATCTGGAAACATGTGATAGGTATTAAGATGCATTGGGGAAAGTTAACAGAGATTCCTTTCTGTATGTTCATCACTTCAGAGAATTTATATTTAATTAATAATCTATTACTCTCTATCTGAATTAATATCTGTTGCCCCACAGGAAGCCAGTTAAAAGGTATTCAGTGGGATATAAATCTTCAGCTTTGAAGAACTTCTGAACCTGGTTTACTTCCACCATTACAAAAAACAGGGATGCAAAGGCTGCTTTGTGTCAAATCAATAACAGCCAATAAGGAGACATCAAGATGATGAATATATGGTAGATTACAAAAATAGAGAACAGCTAGATTGAAGCTGGACACATTATTGGGGATTGTACAATATATTGCCTCTGATAGCTTGGCCTACTGTAGTAACCAGTGTTGGCAAGGCACCTATTCTGCCTCCTTGATAAATTGAAGAGCAATAGTCATGAATATGTCACTGCTTTAAGGTACTGGATGGACTTTATAGCCTGTTGTGTTGTACCCAGCTCTGAATTTATGCTTGGCAAACTGAGTTGAAAGTATGGATTGCATTCTTACAGGCATAATGTATGCAATATTAATTGCACAGAAATTGCTGGATAGTTATTTAAATCAGATTCAATGATAATATACCTTTACTGAACAATTAATTTTCAGCAAAAGGATTAAAGAAGATTCATGGAAAGAGGCCTGGTAGGTGTTATTGTGCCTTCATTTGATCCCATGCAGAAGCCACAAAGTTAACAGTGCTGCATAGCCCTGGTGAGAAACAGAATTGTTTTTGACTTTTGCATTTGAAATTTAGAAATTGTTGCAGGCAACACATATGCATGTTTTTAGTTTGTGCTCTTTATCATTTAGAACAAATAGAAATGGTGTATTTCAGAACATATCTAGCATTTAAAAATATTTATTAAATGTACTTTAGTTTTCTCTTTATAATGATAATTTACATTAGTGCTAATGGAGCTAATTTACATTAGTACTAATGTGCATGCCTTCAAAAAAAGAGCTACATTTGTAAAAAGTAGATAAAAAGTAGATTTAGACTTCTACATAATGTTGACTATTTTTGTTACAAATATAAAATAAATGTTTTATGCAAACTTATAGGAGCATTGTAAATACCATCTTATGAATTATTATTATACATAATGAAAGACATTTGTAACTACAAGATGAGACAAGCTTTACAGTCTATATAATGTGTCTCAGTTCTTATGGATTATTTCAGGGATTTCAAATGAGCTAGTATTGATAAGAATGAATTATCTGCTAGCCCTATGTCTAGTGGAATAGTACCCACGTGGGCACCTCATTTGTTAGACAGTCTACAAGTGCAACTGAAGATATGGTCCATGACACAAATCGTTTCTAGTTGATGGTGAGAAAGATCACAGAAAATGTAAGTATGGCTAGAATATGTATTGTATTGAACATAGCATACCTAAGTTCACGTTTATAAATGCCCTTCAGCTATACTTAGGTGCACTTTGACCTGACGTAATTATTTGGTTTGTTATTTGCAGGCATCCAAAAACAGCAGAGGAAAGGATTTGTCAGAAATTATTCCCCTTTATTTGTTGTTGTCTTAAGCTGGTACTTAAAGCTTTGTCTGCATCTAAAAAGCATTTCCAAAACGGCTGTGCCAGAGAAAGGGAAAAACCCTCTGGGCTCAAAGGGAATATTCATGCTGCAGTATGTGCTAAGTATCTGTGTCTTTCCACTGCAGTGAGCACCACACCATCATCCCACCACCATACATTTCTTGGGATGCTGAGGGAGGAGGATCTGACCTATTCTGAGGTCAGAAGCAGCCTTCTGGCTGTGCCTGACTCAGGACATGAGCCGGCTGTGGAAGGCATCCCCTCCCTGCATGGAACCGCTGGAGGGGGAACGGAGCAATGCTGCTTTATAAAATTCTGTTGAGATAAGATTCTGGTTTAATCTCCAAGCAGCAGATTGGTCACTCTAGTATCAGAATCTCACTTTTGTAAAACAGTGTCTCAGTGGAGAAGAGTTGTGATTGCTCCCACTGGGGAGCTTTTGTCCAAAGCCTTTTAGAGCTTTCTTTCTGCCAGCCGGTATGGACCTGAGAAAACACCCATTTAAGCAGTTGCACACCCCGCTAAAGGAAAGTGCAGCTTCGTGGACAAATTTCGGTCCTTAAAACCAACTTTGAAGCGCTAAGGCAGACTCAGCAGTTGCCCAGGGTAAATGAAAACAAGAAACGCAAGCATGGGTGCAGGCTGGATTCTTCACAGGGCACAAACAGGGTCTGCCAATGGACTTTGCCTCGGCCAGGCTGGTCGATGCCTCCACGTCTAGGGGTGTGGGAGTCTGCACGAGGAAATGCTGTCCTGACACCCTCTGCCAGGGCCGTCAAAGGAAGTAATCACAGATTTATAAAATCAACTATTTAGGTTGGAAAAGACCTCTAAGATCATCGAGTCCGACCGCTGAGCTGCTGGCTGCTGGCTGCTGGCTACCCCCAGCCTGCCGTGCGGATGGGGAGGAGACGCGAGGCAGGAACAGACTCGGCGGCGGGATGGGCCCTGACGGGGGAAGGGACCCCGGCCCGGCGGGGGCTGCCCGCGCCCTCATCGACACTTACGCTGATCTTGGTGCCGTCGCTGTCCAGGTCCCGCTCGGGCAGGAGCTCCACCTGCAGNGACAGCCAGGGAACACCCGGGGACAGCCGGGGACAGCGGGCACGGGCGGCCGAGGGGCGCGGACCCGCGGACTGTCCACCCTCCCTTCTCGCACGGGCGTCTTTTGCTGAGCCCGGTGAGGAGATAGCAGCGGGCATAGGGAGGAGCGTTCCCGAATGGCAGGGTGAGTGGACATGGCCTTTCCGGTCCCGCTCAGAAGTTACGCTGTTGACTGTTTTGGGGTTTTTACTTCTTTAGGAGCATTGGCTCCCCCCTGCCTCCCCCGCCCCCTCTGCGTGTGTCCTCCTGTGGCAGCTGCATTAGGGAGTTAGGGCTGCCAACTCGACTGTGCTAGCTGGAAATTGGAAGGTACGTGTAGGATCTTGCCGCTCGGGAAATGTAAAATTCCCACAAGGAGCAATCTTTGAACAGCTGCTTTCCAGGGGAAAATGAAACAGAGAACAGCAACAAAAAAGAGGGGGAAAAAAAAAAAAAGGCGGGGGGAATAGACCTTGGAAAACCTGTGTGATTTTGTGAACAGAGCCCTAGCTGCATCGTGGAAGTGAAAGTGACAGGTACCAAAGCACCAACCTCTGAGGTGGGCATTTTTCTCTGCAGGTTCCTGCTATGTTATTTCATAGTCAAAATTAAGTCCCTAGGGAGATACAGAACCTCTGTCTCTTCCTTCCCTCTGCTCTTCCCTTCTTTCCTTCTCCCCTTTCCTGCCCATTCTTTCTGTAGCATTCTCCAGATGGTTTTAGAACCCCATGGCAGAGGATCAGTACCTGAGTGCCTGTCACCTCAGCTCCAGCCTCTTGGTCCTCAGCTGCCCGCAGAAACCACCATTGGATTTCAAGGTACACCGAAGTAGAGCCACTTTGGAAAGCACAAGACATCTCCACATTCTGTCCTTCAGTGGCCGTGACATTTCGGGGAAACTCTGTGAATTTTGCTGTAAAACAAATGCATAACATGTTGCTACCTACTAATCGTTTATGCTCTGCTTCTTATGTTGTCTTTTCTTATTGTTCCTTCCTCCACCCTTTTTAAATTTTCTGTTTTCTTTTCTTATTCCCACTCTTTTCATTTCCACCTGTCCCCACCCCGAGTTTCCCACACATTATGTCCCCTGTTTTTTCTCACACCCAGATATGTTTTTCCTCCATTATGCACAAATCCACCTTCTTTACACTCTCAATTCTGCTCATGGGAAATGCTATAGACCCCCCTGCTTGCTCCCATGAGCTGGTGAAGTTTCACATAATTAGGTCCAAAATACCCTTGGGCAGAATGCAGTATTTTACCAGACTCACTGAGGGATTTTGTACAAGACCACTTTAGGAAAGGGAAAAAATCGGACTGATTTATTGTATTCTGTAGGTCTGGGCCGTAAACTTCTAAATTGTTAAATGTTCCACAGCGAGCTGAAGCAGCTGTTGGCACAGGCATCTCTGGGTACTCAGATCTGAGTGCTACAATCACTGGTCAAATGTCCTTTTCAAAGGGTTTACCTGACTTAGTCAGATTCTGAGAATCTCTGCTTGCATAATCAGACCAAAAATCAATTCACCTTCTGTTTCTCAGTCCCAGCAGACACTTTCTAGAACTAACCTTCATATTTGTATCTCAGTCCTTCAACAAACAGCATCTGCCCATTTCAGTTTACCACTGCTAGTTATAAAAGCTAATGCTGATAGACATTAGCTAGATAGACATTAGTCCAAGACATCAGTAATTCTTTAAGTCTCAGTGTTTACTTCCGTCTCATCCTTCCTATCACTCACTTTAAAATTGTGCAACATAATGAATCATGATAGTCAAGTGAGGGGGACTGCAGACAAACAAGCTAATAAATAAATCTGTGGTTCAAGAAGAGCAAAAATTTGGAAAGACCCTGCAATGTTTCTGTCTGTTATGAATTGCTACAGATTGACTAGAGCATATTATGATCTGAAGGAAATGTGATGAGAAAGAAATATTGCTCATTGTCTCCTCCCCTTTCCCCCTCTCCTTATACAGTCTTCCTACTCAACCTGGAATTGGTGGGATAATTCGGTAACCAGTGTTACTTCTCTTTCCCCTTACATTTGTGCCTAGCAACAAATACTTTCGAAGCTGATAGTTTTATATTCCACGGTGCCCCTTTTTCTGACCCCCCACCCCCGCCAGCCAGCACTGCTAGTCACCGAGTTAAACTGCCAAAAGGACACCGTGCATTTTGTGTGTTCGGGGCTAGTAAGTTTGTTTTGGGGATTTTTTTTTTTTTTTCGGTTTGCTCCTTCTCTCCCCTTGTGGTCAGCAGGTGTGAGTGGCGTGGGGACACGGAGGGGCATAGCGGCGGCATCCCCCCGGTGGCACGGTCAAGCGCGAAGCCGCGGGGAGGTGCGGGCAGGGGAGGGCGAGCAGGGGGCGGTGGGCAGGGGCGGAGGGAGGGGGCAGCGGGGCAGGACCAGGCGGGGGCAGCGGGATCT
>WEIU01000497.1:118411-143462 GCA_013389925.1 Aegithalos caudatus | reverse complement strand
TAGAGAGCTCCCTACACCTCTTCCTACCCAGTGTATTCAATAAGTTTTATAAAATGGCAGCACCTGCAGAGCTACTACAGAGCACCTAGCAGGTTTAGGCTATGGGCTGCTAGGTACTATTAAAGGCTGAAAGAAGATGGATGCTGTTAGTTTGGTAAAAAGGGGGCTAAACTTGCAATAATATCCATGGCATCAACTGTCCTCTTTAGGATCTTCTTTAAAATGGCTGATATATTACATTTAAAAATGCAGGTTTGCAGTGACTTCATAAGAGGATTACTGCACTGCATTTTATAGCTTCCTCCTCACCAAGCCTTTCCTCATGGGTAAGGCCTTTTTTAAAGGTTCCTGAAATGATTTGGAGAGAATTTCAGGTTTTGTTTACAGCAAAATGTTGCAGGAAACCACTCTGGTAAATGTTACCATGAAAGATAACTGATTTTCTAGAAGACAAGTAAAAACCTAGAATATTTTAAAACCAGAAGGAATGTCAAGATTTTCATGTGACTCTCATGATTTTTCTAAGCCTGACTTGTGGCTGTGTGATACCTATGATCAGCAATACTGTACAGAGAATACAGTTGAACAAAATTTATTTTGGAAATGTTTTGCTGGTGTTCTTCCATCTCAAAAGGAAATGAATTCCCCAAGCTGTGAGCACTGAAGTCTGATGCAAGGTCCAGAAGAGAATCAATAAATGCAGGCTCACCATCAATATTTAGGATGCCTGTGTTTGCATCAAAGTCGCTGATGTGACTCAGAAATGTCACCTGAGATTTAATGAGGCTGGAAATAGAGCAAGACTCATTGTCCTCTGCTTGTAAGAGCAAGGGCCTATGAGGCAGTGCTCAGTTGAGCAGTGCAGTCAGAAGATGCTGACCTAGGGTGATTTTGCTCCTGGCACAGAGTGCTTCAGGAGGAAGGTGAGTGGGGTGAGATGAGAGCTTGTAATAAAAACACTGTGGAGAAAAGGAGCTGATGAAACACTTTCAGTTTCCCTTTCTGGAGATGGAAGTGGAACTACCTCTCACTGACTGCTTTTTTACTCTGTGATATTAAAAAAAACCAGAAGAACTTCCTGAGCAGTCTTGGGATTAGTATACAGTATTTACACTCATTTAATTACTGTGACAAATTACATGCCTGCCATTGATCTCCTTATCTGCCCCAAAGTACTTACAGGATGTTCATTTTGCCTCCTCGAAGTACTAAGTTTGAAGCTAATTTCTGTTTACTTATGTTAATAACTAATCAAAGGAATCAGAATGAGTTTTACATGGCTAATTGACCAGTTTGTTTTACTGTCATCCATGGCAATGCTGATAAAGGTTTCCTGACAGCATGCAAATCAAGCTGCTATCAGCAAAAGGCATTCCCTGTATAAAAGGCAAAAGAAGCAGGCAAGCTGCTGTTGTTACCTAGGAAAGATAGAAGCTGCTTGGAAAAAAGGAGCTGCC
Source organism: Aegithalos caudatus (assembly GCA_013389925.1). Lineage (NCBI taxonomy): Eukaryota > Metazoa > Chordata > Aves > Passeriformes > Aegithalidae > Aegithalos > Aegithalos caudatus. The sequence goes on along the minus strand of WEIU01000497.1, from coordinate 142,005 downwards.
TTTTGAAGGAAATGTCAGGGCGGGGAAGGGGATGGGATTTAATGAGATGAAAGGACAAGAGACCTGAGGCATAATTAAGTCCCAGAAGATCTCACCAATCTTCAGCAGAACCCCCACTTAGCAGTCCTTCCACCTTCATTGGAATTGAAGTTTAATTTGGTGTCTAAGTGGAGAGGAAAGACCTGCATTACCAAGCACAGAAATCAGTGAACCATGTGAAGGAAAAGGTCACATCCCCACTTGCAGCACAGAAGGTGGAAAAGGAAAAGGTGAAGATACANTTGTCACTACCTCTCTCATCATAAAGGAATTTCTATTTCCATTGAGAGGGCAATGTAGAGGTTTTCCTGTGTTTGTACAGGCCATTGTTGCTGTTTTTAAAGTCCAAAGAACTGTTGCAGAACTTTTAGCCTGGTTTAATGCAGGTATCTAACAGACAGGTGAAACACAGATTTCCATACACAGTGGACTTAAATATTTCGAGACATCTTATCTCAGTGCATTCTCCTGATAGTACTGGGAATTTTATCCTCCCTGCTACACCCACAAATAGCTACCCTCAGACATCCAGTTTCTGTATGGAAAGAGAGTAAGTTTCCATGCAGAAACTTTCCTGAGTAACAAGTAGCAACCTAAATCAGTGCAAGTGATGAGTAGCAGGTAGGACCAAGAACACCCCAGGCTTTACCTAGAAAAGTGGAGCACTCTCCCTGGGGAAACACTGCTCTGAGAACAGTGGAAACTCAACAAATATACCTGCAAATTGGTCTTTGTTGGGTGACATCAACATTCTACTGAAGCCACCTTTGCTCTTCCTGTACCATTCCCCATCAGCCACTCCTCAGCTCTCATCCCAAACTGCATCAGCTGCAGATACCTTAGACATTGTTCTACTACCTGATATTTTCCCAAGAGCATGCCTGGGTGCACCATATACATAAGATTCTCATTATCACAGTTCTTGGAAGCTAAAAAATATTTTCCATTCATCTTCAGAGTGAACAGAATATCAGCAGAAAGAGAAACCTATGTAAAACAGGCAAGCACACACACAGTCCCCAATACCTGGCCCAATAAGCAGGTAGCTCTTAAGGAAAGGCATTGTCTTGGTCCACGTGGTGGACCCAGGTATCATCTGCATGGAGCAACTTCATGGATTAGCTCACATAAGGGTGTGTGGCCAAAACTGCACTTTCCCTTCATGCAGAAGGTGGGCTTGAAATCAAATAAACTATGCTCTCACTGCTTGCTTTTCTGGCAAAACAATAGGCATGGTTCACCCTGCAAAACACCCGCGTGTGCAGATTGCAGAAAGCATAGCTTGCCATTTAGCTTTAAATACACTCTGTAATCTTCTTGAAACAGAAAGGTTTCCTCAAGTGTCTTGTCTTTATAGTTTCCAAGTACTTTGTCAGGCCCAGTGGAAAGTGATAAACAAAAGGGGAATCTTTCCTCCATGTAAAAGGATTTCTCTGAGCTGAAATTCACCCCCTCAGCAGACCACAGTTTGCAGGAATCATGCAGCTATCTATTTTGGATTTTCAGCTACTTACACTTGTATCCCATCTTCACTAGAAGGTACTTCCTTTCACACTTGTTTCACAGCTTTCACCATAGTAATTGGTCACAACTGAGGGTAGCTGGTCAGCACTGAACTTTAGTAGGCATTCTGTTTCCCTCTGCCAGATCACATGGAAGCTCCATGCAACAGACCTGCTACTACAGTTGATTCAGATGCCAAATTAAACTTTCACATGAGATGTCCAAAGTACAACATTTTCCTGCCCATCTCTCACAAAATACATCTCAACAATGACACCAGCTCAGGCATGGATAATTGCCCCTGATCTGTCTCCTGTCTTATTAAACCAAGCTTTACCCTAGGACTACAACAGAGCAAGCCTACACCTTTTCAGCTGCAGCTGAGCAGAGCTCATCAGCCAGCCCCTCTGAGAAACAGTGAAAACCCATCTGAACTGCATTCAGAATTGTCATTATTTTCCATCATCTTGAGCAATAAACTTGGAATTAGACCCAAAGAAAGCAACATGTCCTACTACAGCTTTTACCCACTAAAAAAACCCCACCAGCTTCAGAGCTCTTGATACATGATTGTGATGGATTTTAATTTATTGGGTGTAGATAAGGCCTTCATAATCACTTCCTTGTAGACAACTTAATGTTTTTTTCAAGTGTTATTTCAACACTTCCATCATTATTCAGATTCATTCATTCAGTGACAAAAATGTAAAAACTGAAAAATCAGCATCCATTCTCAAATCTTTGTACAATGACTGTTTCACAAGCTTCCCCCCCAAAAAAGCCAAACCCCAAAAAACCTAAAATCCCAAACAAATTCCAGCTACTACTTTGACTTCCCTGCAAAATTCTCATTACAAATTTCACTGCACAAAATAAGGTTTCAGTCTTATATGATTTTTGTGAGCCAGAGATCAGTAACAAAAGCCACACATCACTAGCAAAAATTCTCCCAAAACTCCAAACATACTTGTCCATCAGAGACATGTCTTCATTTTCTTACAACAGCTGTAGGAAAACTAACTTTCCAGTGAAATACACAGCATGTGCCAGTAGGTTTCCACAAACTTACAGAATAAATTAATTTGGGTACACAAAGAATTTAGCCAACAGCAACAAACCATATGACTCAGTCTCAAAAAGTGTCTATTTAACTAAATAAAGGAAGTTTTAAAGATGTTTGTTTGACAGACATGTACAACTACTCTTCTGCTGAATGTGGCTAAAGTGCAAATTAGAGTTTAAATTGTAATTAAAACAGTCATTTTCATTAGCATGCATCCAAACTAACTGTATTACCACAAGCTTGCTTTAATGGTTTTTATACTCTCTTCTCACTTCTGCACTGTTTGGACAACTAAGATCTAGTTCACAAGAACATTTCCAGAAAGGTTTCTGAGTTAGGTCAGGTTATAAATATTTGCAGAGTCACATCCACTGCATAGCACTGGTTCCAGAGGCAGACAGTTCATTGTCAAAAGTGTTTCTTCATGTTTCTTCAGTGCCCATCACCCCACACTGACAGTGAACAACTATAATGCACCAAACTCTTGGCCAACTGCCTATGGAGCAAAAATGAACCTGTAACAAACACTCACTGTGTATTCTGCAGTATTAAATGTTTTTAGGCCTCAATATAGTTGTTATGCAAGCAGAAAAATTGTTATGCAAGCAAAATTCAAATGAAAGGGAGTAAGAACATTTTTTAGGCCACCATGGGTGGTCACCACTAAAGCAGGTGGGTGGCTACAGAGATAGAGGGTGGTATGACAGATCTCAGTTACATCCTATTATGTGCCCATGCCCAGACAATTTGCTGTAAATACTGCCTTCATTATCCATCCATTTGGGCTCTAGAAATTCAAGCCAGAGCTTCATTTATTTTTGAATTTTTCTACTGTGAAATTCGATATTCTGGGGTGCTAAATTCCTTCTGCAGTGTTGAATATCCCAAAGCCCTCCAAGCCCCAAAAGACAGCAAACTGCTGTCTTGCTCCACTCCCAAGAGGATCTTATAATGGGGAAAACTGATTTAAATGACAATGTAAAACTTTTCTGGGGGCAGGAACAAAAGACTCTGCAACCAAGTATTAATCTTAGCTGGAAACTAAAGGCAGAAGCACGGTCAAAAGAGCTACTGTTTCAGAGAGGAGGACAAATATTCCCTACCTTGTCTCAGCTAGCACAGCCGGCACATCCATGGCTTGGGACCTTCCTTTTCCCCTGTGTCTTTTCTCAAGGCACAGTAAGTCTTATAAGCAAGTGTTAGATCAGTCCACAGAGAAAAGAAGCACATACAAGTGTTAATTCATTCCTCAGCAGAAAGCAGGACATTAGGACACCACAACTCTGCTGATGGACAATTGCTGCTTACTGAGTCTCCCCATCACCCTGAACAAGTTGAGAAGATTCAACACAAGATGTAAGACCAGGCCTGTGGCACCACAGCTGCTGCCTGTGCTGAGGAATTTCCCAGATGGAGAAACCTAATTTCTGGCAGGAGGGAGCTGGAAGGTGAGCTGGAGTGGGAGTAGTAGATTTTTCATCACAAATGTATTTCCTTGCATTTTTCCCAACATAAAAATAGTTTTCATAGAAATCACTGATGTCAAAGCTGGTCAAAGCCAAGCAAATCCCTGAGTTTGGAGTGTACACTTTGTGAAGTGCTATGAAAGAGTGCAGACTGCTGTTTGCAAGCATTTAGCCACACAACATGGTCAGCTACCTCAGTCCCACTGCTTAAGTCATGTACAAAAATGAGCACTGACTAAACTTTGTCTTCATTTACCAGTGTCATGACAAGATAAATGCTCTAGTGCTGATTGTCCCTGCAGATGATGAATCTTTGTACTTTGTAGGGTGTGATTCTCCATTTTCAAACACATGCTTAACCACTAACCAGGAACAGGTAGTGCATTGCTTAAAAGGGTGCTGGACAAAACAACAAATGGAAGAGGTAATGCCTTGAGAAATTTTTGTCTGGAAAAAGGGAACTAGCAAAAAATCTCAGGCTACATCATTAAAAGAGAAATGTGGAGAAAAAGTGTGAAATAACATTTTTAGTAATAAATTCATAGACACACAACCCAAAACTTTGTTCCTGTCATGGTTTGACACTGGCTTAATGACATCCACCCATGAAAGCTGCTTGGTCACCCTCCCCTGTCACAGCTGGGCAGAGGAGAGAGAGAGAAAAAATTAATGAAGGGTTCATTAGCTGAGATAATGACTGGGAGAAAACTCTCCAAGGGCAACACAGGCTCAACTTAAAGGTACAAAGACAATTTATTACTAACAAAAAAAGAGGAGGATAATGAGAAGTAAAATAAGCCCTCAAAACGTGTTTTTCCCCCCAGACCCTCCCTCCTTCCAACCAACAACTCAGGGAGACAGGGTGTGGGGGTTCTGGTCAGTTCCTCACCTGAGGTTTCCTCCACTGCTCAGGGAGAGGATTCCTTCCCCTGTGAGACCCTGGGGTCCCTCCCACGGGAGACAGAGCTCTGAACTTCCCCAGCACGGTTCCAACCTCAGGAGCAGCAGCCCTCCCAAAACTGCTGCAGCCTGAGTCCCTCCCACGGGCACACAGCCCTCCCAGAACTGCTGTGGCGTGGGTCACTCTTCCACGGGGTGCAGCCCCCAAGGACAGGCTGCTCCAGCCTGGAAGCAGGGCCCCCTCTCTCCATCGAGTCTTCCACAGGACCACAGCCTCCTCCTCCAGGGATCCACCTGCTCCAGCATGGGCACCTCCCCAGGGGCTGTGGGTGGATCTGTGCATCCCCATGGATCCCCAGGGGCTGTGGGTGGATCTCTGCTCCCCCATGGATCCCCAGGGGCTGTGGGTGGATCTCTGCACCCCCATGGATCCCCAGGGGCTGTGGGTGGATCTCTGCACCCCCATGGATCCCCAGGGGCTGTGGGTGGATCTCTGCTCCCCCATGGATCCCCAGGAGCTGTGGGTGGATCTCTGCTCCCCCATGGATCCCCAGGGGCTGCAGGGGCACAGCTGCTTCCCCATGGTCTCACCATGGCCTGCAGAGGAATCTTGGTTTCAAGGCCTGGAGCAGCTCCTCCTCTCCCTCTCCACTGACCTTGGTGTCTCCGTGTTGTTTCCCTCACATGTTCTCACCTCCTCCTCTCCAGCTGGAATTAAAACTGTGTTCCCATTTTTGCTTTGCTTTCTTCTTTAATCTGTTCTCACAGAGGGGTTACCAAATCTCTGACTGGCCCAGGCTTGGCCAGCAGCAGGTCCATCCTCAGAGCCATCAGGAATTGGTTCTGCCAGACAGGGTGGGAGCTCCTGGCAGCTCCTCACAGAAGCAGCTCTGTGCCCCCTGATATCAAAAACCAGCCCCCTCTGTGTAGCCCTGCTTTTCATGTCTGAGGTGTTTTAGTTTTCTAAATTCTTTTCCCAGGGAAAGTTCTGTAAACAATGGGAATTTTTTTCTAACAGTACCTATGTTATTTCATTCCTTCTCACTGGAGGGACTTTGTCTTGGTGTCCCTCTGGTTTGACCAGTGTGATTGAAGAGGTTTGCCTTGGTTTTACCAATCAAATTGGTCTGTGTAAAATAGTATATAAGGGAGATGCATCCCAAAATAAAACAGTCATTTTTAGCCTTCTGATCTCAGAGCCTTGTGTCACTGGAGTACAAAACAACATCACCCCTGCTACCAAAAACCAGGCTGTGCAAAGCCAACTCAGGTCCCCTGAGCTCTTTGCATAACAAAAGGCTCTCTTAAAATGTCTTCCACAGCCAAGTGAAATTTACTGACTGGAGGAACTTCTAGCAACCATCAAAAAACTGCAGCCTACTGTTCCCCCCCACCCCAAATACATTGAGAAAAATCAATAATGTGGAACCTGATACACACAAAGCAGTCAGAGCTTCAGCCCTTCAGTGGGTGAGTCCCTCAATAGCCAGTGTGGAGTGAATCCTGTCTCTGAGATGAAGGAAGGAGATAGGAAGTCTTCCACTTCCACCCAAGCAGGTGCTGTGGAAAGAGGGACAGCAAGTATTACTGCAAGCACATTTACTCTGTTCACTCCCTGCCTGGGAAAGAAGGCTCTCTAGACATGCCAAGGCTGTGCAGTGGAACACCTACACAAATCCTGCAGAGTTAAGCATAGTGTGCTTGCTGATTGAAAAATAAGAGAATCCCAGATAACCTGAGACACTTTTTGAGGGCTTACCACCGGGATGCACCATCAGTAAGAACTTTTTGTTTATTTGTGAACTCTGTTACTCTGCTGAGTACCATTTGAGACATGCAGGCCACAAAACAAGACAAACTAGTGCAGCAAGATCACCAGGAGCACTGCTGATATCAGATACTTTTAGTTTCTTGTGATTTCCAGGCATCAGATGTGGTGTGTGGCAGAGTTAGGGTGCAAGTTGGCAGACAGCACTATCTCTGTCAGGAGATAATTTCTGCCTTCCTCACATTGAGTCATATGCATCCATGTGATGTTAATACCAAACTGGTCAACAGCCTAAGGAAAATTGGCTCCTAGATGTAAAATAGTTTCAGCACAGGCCTTGAGATATACACACTTTCCAACAGGGCAGTTAGGATGAAGCACTGGCCTTAAAAATAATAAGTTCCAACTTCAGCTTTTTGTTCCATGTTGCAAATATTTCCATTAAAAGAAATTGGCTTTGTGGCTTCGAAGAAAACTGGTTTCTAAATAAAACTATCTTTGTCATTAATTATCACTGCCATTTCAAAAAGTTCTTTGAATAAGAAATAATTACAGTAACTAGGTAAAAGAGGATGAGACCTGTCTGTAACAGAACTGTTAACGCATAAAGGATAAGACTGAATTTTGTCATCTGAAAACCACATTACTTTCTCTGGTTGGAAGTAGGTCAAGTGCCCTCAGGAAATAGCTATTTGGTTCTCACCAGGAAGTAATCTGATACTCACACATCTCCAGCCTTATTAAAACCTCAGTATGAGGTAAAGTCAAGGATGTCAGCTTAGTTTCTTGTTGCATTGAAAGGACAGGGGTGATGTTTGAAAGGAAAAGGTTTATTATTTTTAATCAGACACTCAGGCAAATCACACCGTCAGTGAATCACATGCAGAGCTGTTTAGTTTTCCAGCAGCCCACACAAGACCAATAATGTGAAGAAAAACAGAGCTGCTAGAGGATGGATCATGCAAGGGAGTATGTACTGAAAAGCTGTGCAATAGCTTAAGTTTGTGTTTAATTTAAAGGCCATGAGCAGTCCTGACTATTTTTTTTTTTTTATAGGAGCACTTGCTTCCACAGCTGGCTGACAATAGGATGACACAGAGGATATAAGAAGAAATATCCCTCATGCTAATAAAAATGATCATTACTGTGGAGGTAGCTACAAGGGGGTTTTATGGATGCTGTGTGTCTCAGGCCATCAGATTTTGCTTCTCTGGCTAGAACTGATGTAATCTATCAAGCATGTTCTCTGTCCTGAGCCATGTTTTTACTATTATTAATTTTTACTTCTCCAATGCTTGCTTTTCTTCAAGAAGTGGCGATGAGGACCAAATGCAGGTGAGGAGAGTTAGATGAATTATGTAACTGTAATGTGTGTTTCATCAGAAGATTGAAAACTAGGCCAAATGAGCTTCCTGCCATAGGTTTTATATTTTGACTTACCAAGGGGAATAAAAGTGTTTGGCTTCTATTCCTCCAGTTTCAAAAGAAGACAGAACCATTCACCTTGTTCTGAGATTTCACACAAAATTCATGTGATGCTTATGGGAAAACAAAATCCTAGGAGAGAAGCAACATAAAGCATCTCCTAATGAAGATTTGTTCAGATTTAAAATGTTTCAGAACATAAATATTGTACTAAAAGTTAACAGAAGGTCACAGGGGAGGCAGGGGGATGGTATAAAATAATCATTGCCTTAAAGTGCAACTGTAATAGCAATTCTCACTTCCCACTTTTCCAACCTACCTTGCCTCACTTGTTTCATTCTGAATGTCTTCTCCAATCTATTTTGAGAAGTCCAGAGTCCTTTGACCATTCAAGCTTCAATTCACTAGTTGAAGACTGCCATGAGGATGCCACAACATAATTGTAGTTGAGGACCTGTAAGTCACCCATTCAAACTGAGCCACCCAGTCCCTCCAGAGAAGAGAATTCTCCATGGATGGCAGGTGGAGTAAGCCAGTGAGGACCACAAAAACTGATGGTTCCTGTATGGCACATTCTACACACAAACTGATCTGTACATTTTCTGCAAAGCCCCAGCAATCAACTCAAACCAGAAGTGGGGATAAGGGAGCATTTCCCACAGCACATGTTAAGGAGGTACTGCCTGCCCTGCCCCAGGGATTTGCAGGTGCAGCCTCAAAGTCCCTGGCTCTCACTATGTCCTCTGACTGCACCTCTTTATCTTGTGAGGTCTGTTTTCTGTGAAACAATATCTGAGGGAGAAAAGAAGAACAACAAAAAGACCAAGAGATTTCAAAATAACATGCACTGCTTGTCAAAACCTTGTACATGTCCCCTGGTGTCAAGCCAAGAAAGTCTCCTTAGAAGCTTTTGTTGGAAACAATTAAAGTTGAAATTAACTTAACTTGATAAAGTTGACAAATCACTATTTCAACTTTATCTTTTCTTTCAGACAGCTATGAAACTTTTGTCAAAAGTAACAATACCAGTATTCACTGAGGCTGGCACAGTCTGCTATGTTTGGGTCATTGCCAGCACATGCCTCTGCTAGGAGAGGGCAGCCTGAATGCTTGAGGAGTCTATTTCTCCTGAGTTTGATATTCCTAATGTCAGGAGGGAAATCCACCAGTGAGATGAAAGCAGGCCAGAGCAGGAGTGATGGAGATGTGCAGACAACATACAAAGGCTATGAAACAACCTGTTTCTTAAATGGCACATTAAGCCTGATTTCCAGCAATAATGCTTCCCCCACATTAACACAAGATGTTTTTATGTAGGTGTCAGCCCACTTAACAGCTGGCATATGACGTTACTCACAGGGAATCAGGTGAATCAGTGAGGCTGCTGTTCTTCAGCTGGGGTCAGAAATATGAAGAGGGGAGAAAACAAAACCAGGGTTCCTAACTCAGTGCTTGACCTAATACAGCTTCTGAAATGTGTGAACAGAGTGATTTGCAATTACTGGTAGAATTAATGCCTATTTTGCCTGCTAAAGTAGAAGTCAAAGTTGGTTTGTATGCATGAAATGCTGATTTGTCAAAGCCAGGCTTTGTTCTGCTTGGCTTAGCTATGGTGATGGGTGCCAGGCTTATCTTCATGTGACCAGGTCCCCACCACTGTAGCTTGTCAGGGACAGCATCTCTTTGTGCTGCTGACTCCAGTGTCACCTCCATTGTGTTGTGATTTTATGGTGTGAATCTGAACTTCCCTTATTATTTCAGGGTCACACTTAACAACTGCAGCACCCTGCAGTGACAGACACTGCTCTTAGTGACTGTGTCTTGCAGCCATTCTTCTGCAAGTGTTTAATTTCTGTCCCATTTTCCAATAGTCTCCATCATTCCAACAGTTTGTCATGGTCTTACAATGGGAATGAAATTGATAAAAATCTGAGCTCTAGGGCCCAGTGACCTCCTGAGTGAAACAAATGGCAAAAATGGGACTTTTCTCTAAGAATATCCTGCCATCAAATCACATGAATTTAGACTTGGAGATAAACATGGTAAAAATATCCGATATGAGAAAAATATTTCTGTCTCTAATAATAGTACCTCAGCAATTTGAGCATCTTATCAGCCAGTAGTTTAACTAAAGTTTAAATGGTGGTTACTATTGCAGGCACATTTTCTTCACAGATAGAGATTTTGGTGCTTTTACCTGAAAATCAATCTTTTGAAAAATGGGTTTAACCAGCAGTTCTAGAACATGTGGAATAAAAACAAACATTTGCAACAACAATACCCACAAGAACAGCAGAGCTACCAATTTCATCTGTACTCAGCTGAGTCAATCTGATTAACAACTTCCCCTGCAATATACCAAGATGCTCTGGAAAGCAATAGGGAAGCCAATACAGAAACCTGGATTATGGTATGGAATTTCCTGAAACAGAATGAAAATCTATACATCAAGAAAAACAAATGCTAAGCTTTGTCTAAAAGTTACAATGGCAAATTATATTAATAAAGAGCCTTGCTGGTGATACGGGTTATCATTTTACATTATCAAAAACTAGATACTAGTGAGTGGGTCAATAGCACGTCTCAGTTTCTTACAGGTTTAAATAAATCAATGAGATTTAGGGTAGTAGTTAAATCCCAAAGAAGTTTCAGATCAATCCAAGTGGAATTTAAATATTTAAAGTTTAGTTTGATGAATAAAAAGTATAAAAACAAAACAAATCCTATTCCACACATTAAGCAAAAAGCAATAAAAATTAAAATGAAGGCTAGTCTTGGGCCCCATCTACTAAACCAGTGAGGTAGAAAAAGTTTCTCTAATTAATCACTGACCCAGAGGGCAGGGAGTGAACTTCTGTATATTCCCTTAATATTGTTTTATATGGTATTCAGAAGGGAAGGTGACATGATGCATCTACAGAATTTCTCTGAATTTGTCCTACTGGTATTCCATTTTGCTATAAAATACTTAAATACTCAGAATAGAAATAGAAATAAATTTACTACAATTTCATGATATACTGAATGCTCCTTGGAGAATTAGCATATGGAATTCTATCTTAAACTTCAAGAAACATGTTCTGCAGAGTGAAAAAGCATGCACAGAGGAGATTGGGAGTGAAACAGGAGAAGCCTGAAGAAAGATGCTACAACTTCAGGATTGAGGGAACTCTCTTAAATGTGAAGCAACATAGAAATTTGAATTCCAGGTTCCTGTATCATAGATAAGCATGGTGACTACTATCTGTTGAAAAGAAAGAACCTACTTCTTGAGTGCANNNNATTGAATCTCTTGAGTTGTACAGTTGGAATATTTACCTTTCTACTCTCCTGTCTAATATTCACTGACTCTCTAGTTCAACTGTAAATACTTCATCACCTCTGAGGACTGGACTATCAGATGAATTATACAAATTCTTCTACTTCTTTGTTGATAATATAACTACAACATGTAGGCTAGTGAATCTCATCTCGGGGCAGACTTCAATGCAGAAGTCACTAAATAAATGGTGACACTGCTATTTGTCAGGAGTGGCACATTAAAGACTAAGAAATAAGCTTATTAAACACAATTTTTCCTCACTTGACAAAAAGAAAAAAGTTAGGAGGTATTCAAAAATTCCTTTCCATAGTACATATCTTGATTAGTCAAAGGATATATACCTACTAACTCTGTTTTTACAATGTGTGCAGCACTTGATAGCTACATGTCAGCTGAATTTCTTGAAAAATTGAGCCCTTGTGATTTTGTTTACCCTTTAAGATTATGTTCAAACTCAGAGGACATTCAGAAATTGGTCTAATATAACAAGTTTTGGAATGAAATCTCCCTGAGTGTAGTGAAGTGGAAGGGATGTTCCAGCTCGCATTTGAGGCAAGACCTTACAAGAGAGCTCTACCCCATCTCTAAGCTACAGACAATTCACTTACTGATTTGTGACCTTATTAAATCACAAATCTGGTTCTGGGACAATTTCCTAAGATTTTGCATGCTGTCTCTGCAACAGGCACCTTTTTCTGGAATATGATCAGGAATGAGACTCAGTGAGCATTCATGTTATGTTCCATGTAAACCAGGATAACCTCAGTATGTGCTCAGCTCTCCAAAGTCAAAAGTCATTTCCTTTTATTCCTTTCTACTTTTAACTTCCTCACACACTACTTGAACCTATTTACACTGTTGGTCTCCACAGATCCTTGTAATAACAGATTTCCTAATGTAATTAGGCACAGTGTGAAAAAGCGCTTTTCCTGCTTGCTGTAAGCCACTTGTTTAAATGTTACTATTCTCTTTGGCAATACTACATGTGTGCAGAATGGGACTTCACTGTCACTTTAGTGTTTGGTCATTTAGATACCTCAGATCCTTCCTGTAGAAAAGCTTTGCACACAATGAGATTCTGCCTTAGGTAAGGGTATCCCAGTCATTCATAACCCCAGACATAAATAATCTCAGTAAAGCAACAATGTAATGATTTTACAATCAACTGAAGGTGACCCAGCATCCATTTTTTGGCTGTGAGGGGCCAGGACTACTGAGAGTCTCTTGGTCTCCTGTCAAAACCATTTTTTGGATGCTATTTGTCCTGGATTTTTGCCTGATGAGATTTTTTTCCTATCTCATTCCCAAGCCAGGCCTTGGAAAAAGGCCTGTAGCAGGCCTTTTCAGTTACACTGAAACAATTTCATCCTGTTTGCAGCCCAGTCTTCAGTTAACAAAAAGCTTGTGTCTCCTGGGAAAGTTTGGCTTTACTGTGGACTTTAAGGACCTGCCACCTTTGGCTCAGGAAAGAGCCTCTGAGTGAGACAGATCGCTCATGGGACACATAAATTCACTACAGTCCTCACACCAATATCTCTCAGTTTTCTCTTCACACAAAATTGGTGACTATAAAGGAGCACAGATTATTTCCTGTGCAGTGGGAATATCCACCCAGTGCTTGCTGCCTAGATGCCCATGGCAGCAGTGCTGGTGATTTGGACATCCCATAAGTACACTCATTCCAGTTGGGAACAATACCCATTGCCTGTTTGTTCGTAAAACAGCCTGCATTTGGTAAAGTTGGATCATATTGAGGTAAAATTGATCTTAAAAACAATTGAAGAATATGCTTAGTTTTCAGAACCAAGATCAATTTAAAGACCTTTTAAACTAGAATCAGCAGGTCTTCTTAGACTCTGATACCACCCACAGGAGGTAACAAGGCTGGCTCCAGAGTTGCCAGCAGACATCTCCTGAAAGATAAAACAGGAGAAAAATACATTTCAGCCTGTGTTGACAAATGGGCAGAGAGTACAGATGAACATGCAAATGTTGTTCCTACTGGCTGTGGTGTTAGCTGGCAGTGTTGGGACTAAATGACTTTCAAAAGAAGCATCATGTGTTTGCAGGCTGACTTGCCAAACTTGTACATGCATCTGTGGCCTAAGCAGGCTTCCACTTGATGATGTGCCCATTTCCATAAAAACACAGACGCTGCAGTAACACCAAAAAAAGTCATTAAGTGGGAAAGAATCATGTCTGCTGCTTCAACACATACATCAGTGGAGCCTGAAGGGACTTTGGAGTGTTGTCACAGGTGATCTGGCTGAAAGGTTGAGTGGAGCAGCCACAGTACAGTGCAATAATTGCTGTCATTGCAACACCACCAGCAGCACTCACACTGCAATAGCTGGGGCAGAGAAGTGGAGACAACAAGATGCTGAAATATGTCTGGGATACACAAGAGCAGGTCACTGAGAATGAGACCCCAGCCAAAGACTTGCATTAACCTGTCATGTCTGAACCTGGCAGTGTCTGAATTTCTCAGATACGCCTCCACACACTTCAGTTTTACCTGCATTAACCTTAAGGGGAGAAAAGGAAGAGGAGAAAATCCATAGAGAAGTTAAACCAGAGAAAATAATCAATGCATGCCAGCCTTAACCCTGGGCCTTTCTTGTATCCTGTAGGTAAATAGGCTTTCCCCCCAGAACACTGGTGCATTTGCTGCTAGGAGGAATGCAGCAAAAAGAAAAACTGTTTTGTTTGCTGAGGAAACCTAGAGGCCAGGAATACCCATGCAATTAGCCCTGTGCTGAGACCACTGTCTACTAGAGATGGTAAGAAAGCAATTCAAGGAATTTCAAATGACATATATAAGCAGGGCAAAATCCAACTCCAGTGACACAGGCTTTATTCAGCTGTAATGGGAATCAACCTCTTTTTCTCCATGGCCTAAATCACAAACGCCACCAAATTCTTCCCAGAATGTAAATCAAAATTAAAGTGCAACTATGTTTACTTTATTACATATGAGATTAATTTTTGAGACACTAATAGCACTACAGCTACCCTTGTCTTTCTAAAAAACATCAGCTCTGCCCTCATGCTAATCTCACACTTATGGGGACAATTTTCTGCCAAGCAACACTGAATTTTTATGGCCAGACATAAGTGCAAGTTGCTAAAGCAGAGGCACACGTATAGTGCTGTAATGATGGCTATTTATTAACAGCCTTGGGAGCTGGAACATGCCATTTTTAAAGCACTTTAATGCCTAGGGGAGATTAGATTCCTCTTTTCACTGATACTTCTCTTACTTAATGTACATTCCAACTTCCATGCTGCATGAAAATTTACTTCCTAATCCAGCCTCTCCTTGTGCTCTCCTGGATCTCTGTACCTTCTTTATCTCCTGTCATTTCACTTCCTTCTCCTAGTATACCTCTAAGGTATTCTATAAGAGCAGCAGGCTGTGAACATCTTCCAGGTGAGCTGTCATCATGCAGAACAGAAGAAGAGACCCCTGCCCTGGCATGCCAGGAGAGACATTCTCCATGATGGAAATGTCCTAAGAAGCACTTTGTTGCCACAGCCTTGTGGAATTATCTAGGACTGCCCCTTGATTCTTGCATGGTGCCCTGGCTGCTTGTGGAAAGCACCTCAGTGGCACCTTCATGCCATGCAGGTAGCTCTTTTGGTCCTACAGGAGGCTAGCTGAAAACAAGGGAGCAATCTCCTTGCCTCAGAAAACATCCTCATCTTTCCCAGAAGGAGTAGGGAGGGAGGGAGAACAATATGGGATCACAATGTTCGGGGATTTCTTCACATTTTTATGAAATACCTGGCATTTTTCAGAAACCTCCTTGGGATCTCCTCTTCCTGCAGCTTGCCCATACAGAAATTGTGTTCACTGTCAATCTCATGAGATTAATCTCATGTGTTTGGTGTCACCCTACTGTTCCCAGCACCCTGAAAGCACAGCACTGAACCAGAATGTTTGAGGAGGCAGCTGGCAGCATTGCAGCAATTTCTCACCTCCCCAAACCTCTTGGTCTGCAGACAAAAATATTCTGTAGTGGCTACAGGCCTGCTCTTTTTTTTTTTTTTTTTTTTAACCCAGTTGACAGCAAGTTTATTCTGCACTAGGCAAACTCCATAGCAAAGAGGAAGGTGGGAGAAAAGCATTTGGAGCACATTTCTCATCTTTCCCCATTGGAAATCAAGAATAACAGAAGACAAGGAAGTAACAACTCCCACCTCACATTGTGTGGCACATTTTAGAGCCCTCTTTGCTGCAGAATTTAGTTACACACTGCCAAGTTCTTGCATGTCACCCATGTCTTTCTCTTTACTGTCATATGACATGACAACAAACTGCAATTTTGCATGCCATATCAGCAAAATCTTGCTTTTCAAAATCTTCTCTTGTTCCATCTAGCAAATGATGCTCCACTTCTGTGCCTCAGGAAAGGTATTTTTCCCTTCTGCAACAAGAGGATTTTCTTTTTGAAACCTCAGCTCTTACAGGAACTGTCTACAGTAAAGCTCAAATCAAATCAACACAAATAAGTTTTTTTTTTCCACTTTCTGCTATGAAAT
Source organism: Aegithalos caudatus (assembly GCA_013389925.1). Lineage (NCBI taxonomy): Eukaryota > Metazoa > Chordata > Aves > Passeriformes > Aegithalidae > Aegithalos > Aegithalos caudatus. Next base: position 125,977 of record WEIU01000497.1, on the reverse strand, counting down.
ATGGCCACAAAGTATCACATTCAGGCAAATGAGTGTATTCCTGTCTTACCCTAAGATTAATTTTTTTGTTAAGTTTAAATCCACTCCTTATTACCTCCCATTAAATCAATAAAGCAAATTTTAGAAGAAATTACAATGTCAGAAATTATATTGGTTAAAAGTAAATTGTTTCTGCTTCTCTCTTTTCTTTTTTTTTTAAATTAAACCTGACCTATCCAGCTATTGAAAAATTTTGTATACAAGCACATACATCCAAGCACCTGATGGGATTATATTTTTTCATAATTGCATGTGCCTATACAGTTGCTTAGGCCTGGAAATAAGGTACTTAAATTCCTGCACTGCACACAAGAGGTTTCTTACCCTGGAAGGGTAAGATTAGTTCTTCTACCAAAGGTTATTTGTGAAGGAAAAATGGCATTTCTGAGATTCTGAGATGATATCCAATTGGATACTAATATCAGGGTAATGTTTTGGAACTTGATTATATTCAGGCTGCTTCCTCCCACCATCTTCAAGGAAGTTTTTGATTGCCCGTTGCTGAATTTCAAGATGAAGCAATAGTTTGTTTTCCTAAGGGTGAAAGGTTTGTGCTGTTACATTTCCTGTGTGTGCTCTCCCAGAGGAACAGCTCACAAACCCTGTGAAGCAGTTTTAACACAACAGCAGAGCTCTCACTCTGGGTGTTGAGTGTCTTAAGTTTCATGAAAATAGATGGTGTAGTTATCACAGAGTAGGGCTGGGCAAGGGCTGCAGTTTGCTCCCACTATCTTGCTTCCAGTCTCATTTTTTCACTTCCTTGTTACTGCCCTCTTGGGAAAGAGGCAGTCAGGAAAAAGTAAGAGGGGATCACAAATTTAAGGCAGTGGTCTAGAAAGGAAAAGGTGCAGCTAGAAATCAAATATATGCACATGGTCTGCTCAGCCTATGACTTCCATGCACTTTACATCCATAATTTCTCCTGACATACCTGACATCACACACAAATGCAATCACTGGCACAGGAGGCACACCCCAGATAAAGCAATGTGTTAACAAAAGGACTGATGATGGAACAACAGATGAAAAAAACAAACAAACAAAAACAAAAACAAAAACAAACAAACAAAAAAAACCCACCTCTTACTTGTTGGAATTAAAAAATATTGCTCCCAGGAAATTTAGAAGCTGTATACAGCATGAACTTGGCTGGACACATGCAGGTCACTGTAACAGTTCAGCTGGATCTGGATTCTGACACTCCAAGTTTGTGCCACTCCACTCAGACATTTAATGAAACCTTCCAGCTGTGCACTGAAGCCACATTTTACTATCCTGTGTGATCACTTGGCTTGTCTGAATTGGGATGCCACACAAATTCTCACACTATGCAAACCTAGATGCTTTTATTTGTTAAAATGATACCTTTTCTGCTTCTCAAAAAGAGAACAAATTAATATATAATTTTTTAAAAATAAGAATACTTGTTTCAGGCAAAACTATGACTGTTTATTGGGTTATGGACACATGTTGGCAGAACCAGAAGTAGATTTTACAAGAGTCAAACAAGTTTTCTTTGTTTGCATCAAAAAGTAAATTCCCCTTTAAATACAAACCCCAAAATTACACTTGAAAAAAAAAAAAAGGTGTTGCTAGGTGTTAAGCAAAGCAAACTGTCCATATTTGCATTGTTGTTTTTCACTGTATTTCAATCACATTTTCAAGTCTGGTAGACAACTGACTGGCCTTACATATGTTCTCAAAGCTCAGACATGGAAAATCACTCTGCCACAGATTCCTGACTGTAGGTACAGAGACACAGATGAAGAAATGCTCTGTCTTCACACAGGTAAAATCTTGACTGCTTGGAGTGTGTCTGAATACACACCACCAGGGCTCCAACATGGCTTTTATCCTGCCCTAAATTCCCAAAGAAGTTGTCTGCATCCCTACTGTCCCCAAGTGCCTACAGATAAATGCCAGTACATGAAACCAAGCTACAACTCAAATAGCAATCCCAGATCAGGTAATTTCTATATTGTAGCTTTTGTATGGAGATTTCCAACAATCTCCATGCAAAACCTACACTACTGAAATTGGTGCAACTGACAGTGCCTACATTTTAGAAATTTTGTCTTTGGTATTGAGACTGAGATGCATCCAGGGAAATCCCCTATGTCCATTGCAGCTCTCTGAGCATCCTGCTTTGGCTGAAGCACTAAAGTTTTGGCAAATACCAAGTGCACTCAGTTTCCATTGTCCTCAACTACCTACTAAGCACCTGACATAATCCAGCCTCAAAGATAATTTCTGGCCAGTCTGCATCTAAACTTTGCCACTAAGGCCCAGGCTCACATGAAGTTAATGCTCCTCCTTCATTGATAGAAATATCAAGTAAAATTTGACATGAGAAAAAATCTTGCAGCAGAATAGTTTCTGACAGTTTATGGTTAAAAGAACAGAGAAGTGCAATTTGAAATCACTGCTTATATAACAAGAGCCTGAGAACAGCACTAATATTTAATTGAGGGAAAAGTAACCGAAGGAGAATTGCTTGGAGATCTGCCAGAAGGATTTTAACAGCTGGAAGTTGAAAAGTGATTAATTTTGACAGCAATAAACACTCCATGTTCATAAGCAATTATATTTAGGTTTCTGAGCAGTTTGAATTTTTTTCTGTGTACTATTAACATTTTATTATCCAGATAGGAATTTGGATTAATGTAATTTAGGAAGTTAATTAAAATCCACTTTTCTCCTAGCAGACACCCACTTACCTTGGGAAAAGTGAAGGCACCCTGAAAAGAATATTCCTAAGAACTGTTCTCAGTGAAAAGTGACCACACTTAACACCATCTCTTGAGAGAAGACAAGAGGTGAATGCCAGGGTAGAAAAGAGAGAAACACAGCTTTTCTTGAACAGACAGTAGCTGCAATATGCCTGCCACCTAGCTTTGTTATCTCTCCTGAGGTGCAACAGTGGCTACCAAAGCCATGGAAGTTACAAAATACAGTCTCCTTTGAACAGACACAAGCATAAAACCCTAACTGCATCAAGACAGAGAGCAAGGGCATTAAGGGTAAGCTAAAATAATTTCTTGAATGTACTACACAATTAGATACCAGCATTGGAGTGGTCAAAGTGAAATACATTGGCTGGACTTACTAATTTTATGGTGGATCCTGAAGATGCAGCGGCAACAAGATGTGGGGAATGGGAGGTCTAAAAAGATAGGTTTAGGGGATATCAGGTGAGGGGAGGACATTCTCAACCATGGAACAGCCTGCAGACATTAGTGAGTGGAAGATGTGGTTTGGTCCTAGCCATAGAGAATATTTAACCAGTAAACAAAGCCTCCCTGGATGTGTTCTGCCTTAAGCACAGTCCAGTACAAACCTCCAGCCATCCAGGAAGGGTGGCCAGCCTGATTACACCCCATTGCAGGCAGACTCTGAGATGAACAGGTACATTTCTCCAGTTGTAGATGACCATCTTCTGAAGCCCATCCTTAAAAAAGGACAAGGCCCCACTGACAGCCCAAGTAGAAGAAAAGAATAAAGCTGGCTCTGCCCTCCTACCTGTGTCTGAAAGAACTTGTCCAGATGACTGGAGATAATATAACCCAGAGGAAACAGACAAAACAACCTCACTTAGGGGAGAACATGACTGGGATTTTTTTTTCCTTGCAAGTGCTATGGTTACAGCCGTAAAAAATCTCTTCACAATTAATAGCAAGGAAAGGCTGCTGCAACAACCAGTTCTGAGGTACTGACAGTTCCAAGGAGCTCACAAGGAAGGACAGCCTCCTTCACCTGCCCATCTTGTCCATGTGAAACAAAAGCAGGCTCAGTTTGCAGTGGTTTTCACAGGGAATACTTGGTGCTGATCACACAAAACATCAGCCCTCAGGTCTGCAATCAGTGAAGCCTCCCCACACCTCCTGTGGGACTGAGCAGAGCAGGGGGTGCTGCAGCTCCTGTGCAGCCGGGGGAGCAGCAGCTCACAGAAAACAAGGTGCAGGGTGCTGCACTGGCATAGCAAAGGCACTGATAGGCACAGATCACCTGTTAGATAAGCACAGGTGTGATCTCAGTGTGGGACACTTCAACTAATCCTTCTCTCTCTGCTGCACATCGCCCAGCCCGCAGAAAGCTGAGTAGGGGCTGATTTGTTGCACTGCACTTTTGTCCTAGCATGGGAGATTCCCAAGTTCACATATAATCTCCTGGCTTTCTTCCTCATTATAAGAGGAATTTAAAATATTTGCCAAGCCCTTGGCATAGTTTTTGAAACCAAGAACTAGTAAAACAAGGTGAAGAATGCAGTTGCAGGAGCGCAGTTACATTTAGGAAGTGGCACTTGGGAACTTTCTGGTGTTACTTTGATCCAGGCTTTTGATGAGTGTTTAAACTGGTCTCTAAAGACAGTGATTAACTTAGGCTAAATACACTGTTCCCAAACAGCTTTACTTGAGGAAGATGAGTTAGCTCATTGGCTATTTTGTAGATAAGTTACAAGTGGATGTATTTCCCATACAAGTGCACTAAGAGGAGGATCACCACCAGTTTTCCTTAGAATGGACAAATGCATGCTTAATTGGGCCTCTATCTAGTCAGTTTTAAATAGAAAATTCCTTCAAAATGCTTACTTCCACCCCCTTTTTGCTCATTTCACCTCTAAATATTCCCAGGCTCAGAGATAACTAGAAAAAATGGAGGACAGGGTGAATGTAGCAGAAAAGAAAAGGACAGGTGAATCATGGGTTTTGTTGGGCCACACTTATTTTTATGGGTGTGTTGAAATCAGGCAGAGACCTAACACGGTGCCTCTCCCCAGGTTTTTTCCTTCATGGGGAAAATTACATGGCCCCTGTAATTTGTCAGAGACCTCTCACAGGTGGCAGCTGAGAACAAGAGCATCAGGCCCACATGTGGAATGCCTGACTCACTAACAATATCTGTTCTGAGCCAGGGGGTTTATTGGCTAACCCTCCAGACAGCTCCAGTGTCAAAATTAAAGTTTATTTAAAAGAGAAATCTGAGAAGCTGCCAAGAATGAATGGACATTTCTTTCTCTGTAACCTCCCAGGGTTTTATTTCAGGAAGGGCTAAGCAGGGTCTTGGCATTTAGCCCCAGGAAGCATCACACTTATCCAGTCCCATCCAACCCACCACATCCCTGCATGCATGGACATTTCTTCTATTGTAATTTCATGGTGTTTTATTTCACTGGGTTACTTCAATCTTAGAAAAAGAGGTTTTAACCAGGAAGATGGTTACAATAAGCATCATGTGCTATTAAGTGCTTTTGATATTTAATGTCATGGCATGTATAAGCACCGTGCAAATTGGATTAGGTTCAGAAATAGTCTTCTTTAGAGTGCACTAGTGCGTATTTATTGAGCCTCCATCTAGTTAGTGTCAAACAGAAAACTCCTTTTTAAAATGGCTGATTTCCACCCCTGTTCTGTTCATTCTACCAGCAGCTTTTTTCACTGAAGGACAATTAAAGAAGGACATCCCTGATGTGTTTAAAAAAAAGACTGGATGTGGCACTTGGTGCCATGGTTTAGTTGAGGTGATAAGGGTGGGTTGGACTCTTCCAACCTGGTGATCCTGTGATTCTGTGAAGGACCAGCATTTATTAAGAAAAATTAACAACAGTTAATTCAAAACCCCCTTTTAAATACTTTATTTTCCCTGTGCACTTTGGGGATCATAGCCACCACGAGGGTAGTATGTGAAAAAAGGGGTGATTCTGGGTTTCCTACTTTGACAAAATAATTTGAGGAAATATTTAGGCTTGCCTAAATAAGTGCAAAAAATTTACAGTGGCTCCAAGATCAAACTTGAATAGACATGACACAGTAAGAAAACTGAATCACAGTCCTGATACCTTTTTGGTTTCCATTGATAAAATGTGAGTCCATGTCTCAGGTCAGCTGCAAAAAGAGATGCTGAAGGATGTTAGGGATTTGGAATTCTCATTTAAGAATTGAGAATATTTCATGCCTACTGACAGCAAAACATCTTTGATATGTCACATTTTTAACAAGACGCATGTATCTAAAAATCCTATGGTCAGTTTGGCACTTGTTCTCACAGGATCACAGAACCATTGGGGTAGGAAGGGACCTCTGGAGATCATCCAGTCCAACCCCCCTGCCAATGGAGGGTCACCAAGAGCAGGTGACACAGGACCATGTCCAAGCAGATTTGGAATGGCTCCAGAGAGGGACAATCCACAGCCTCCCTGGGCAGCCCATTCCAGTGCTCTGCTACCCTGCAATGTAAAGTTCTTCCTCATGAATGTTGTGTTTTTGTTTATGGCCATTGTTCCTTGTCCTGTCACTGGGAGCCACTGAAAAGAGTCTGGCACCCTCCTCTTGACACCTGCCTTTGAGATATTTATAAGCATTAATGTGAGTCCCTCTCAGTCTTCTTTTCTCAGGACTAAACAGACCCAGCTCTTTCAGTCTCTTCTATGAAAGAAATGCTCTAAACTCATCTTGGTGACCTCTGCTGGATCTCCTCCAATAGCTCATTGTTTTTCTTGTCCTGAGGAGCCCAGAACTGGACACAGCACTCCAGATGTGGCCTCACCAGGGACTAGCAGTTCTCATTCTCCCCCTGACTCTAAAAAGACAACATCTACTCACACATGTTTAATAACCATGATTATTTGTAGTGAACTCCAGTAATATGTAAAACAGGCTGTTGCTGGGAACTGCTCCATCTTCTTTCTAAAGCTGTCTTTCAAGATGCAGAAGTGTCTTCAGTGTCTCCCATGCTCTGTAATTATGTTCCACCTTTATTACTGCAGAGATTTTTTTTATTTTTTCTTCTTTCTCCATGGAGGCAGTTAATAAAACTTATTGTTAGTTACAAACTCTATAAATCCAGTCTCTGGAAGATAAGCCAATGCAATATGCTGGTTTCAAAGCTGGCAAGATCCAAGTAAGCAGGATCATTTGGTGGATTTCTGCCTATAAGGGAGCTGAATGCCAGTTCATGCAGGGGTACCAAAGGCAACTTATTTGTCTTGTTTTGCAAAGTTAGCATAACTTAGACTGAGGTCCCCTTTAGTCCTTGAATCTCCCAAAGTGAGGATGGGGTTAAAAGAAAGGATTTTCTAAATCCAGCCCTGTTCCAAAAAGGTTAGGGATAAAACTAGCAGCAATTATGTACTGTTATTAAAATAGCACCTACAGCTGAATGCCAGGAGCCTCACTAAACACACAGAGATGATTCCTGCACCAAAGAATTTTCAATATGAACAGACAAGACAAAGACAGTACTGTTATTCTCATTTTGCAAACACTGAACCTAGACACTGAGACTAAGTCACCACAGCACGGTGATTAGGTCACTTGCCAAGGTCAAATAAGGGCTCTGTGCTAGAGCCCAGACCTGAGTCTATTTGTATGACTCAGACACAGTTCTGTGCTTTGGGAGTACTTACTTTATCCTGAGTTTCCAGATTTGTGTTGTTCCAGTTCTGATTTTCCAGTTTTTGATTTTTTGACCTGACTTTGGAATAAAAAGTCAGAAATCTCTGGCTCCCACTGCACCCAATCCCCTCGGAAA
>WEIU01000497.1:83925-96649 GCA_013389925.1 Aegithalos caudatus | reverse complement strand
ATGCACAAGAACCAATCAAAAAAACCAACCAAACAACCAAACAAAATAATCCCAAATAAATTATTTTTAAAAAATATTTTTTAAAATTTTTTTTTAAGTTTTAGTAGAATCAAAAGCAGTTTGAAACACACTGAACTTCAAAGGTATCAGAAGGTTTAAAAAATCTCTGTAGTTTTTTTTAATATTTAAAAAAATACAGGTTCTCTGTAGATCAGAGTATCATGTATTCTGAAAGTTTAAAAGTTATACCTGTGAGATTTCTGGTTAACTTGAATTGGTGTATTCAGAAGCTTTTCTGGAGAAATTAAAACTTAAAACTGGTCTTTGATCTTAAAACTTATTTCCTGTTCCTTATAAAATTATTTCCTGTTCTTTTCCCCTCAGGTGAACATAAAGAATGTAAAATCTTGGTCTAATACCATGTGCTTACATATGTCAGTCCTGATGGGGTATGATTTGCTCCCACAGTTTCTCACTCTGCAGAGCAGTGCTCAATTCTTCTCCATACATATTGGCTATGACGTCAACATGACATCAGTAATGTCAAGATCAAGATAAGAGAGATGGAGAGAAATTACTGCTTTGTTTAAATATTGCAAAAAAAAGGATCAGTCTTTACACATTTAGGGATAATGATCTGGAAGGTGAGGGTAGCTGAGACAAAAAGGGAGGTAGGGACAAAACAGGAGAATAGTGCATTAAAGGATAAGGGGTTTCCATTTTCTCTTCTGGCAGAAAATTATTAAAGAGGAGCCACTACAATGCCCAAACATCCTTTCCCTTTGTTGTGCCTCTGAGGCACTTCTCTGGCTTCTGTCTCTAGATAAGTCTGAATCAGTTGTCATTCCAAGCAGATGTCATTGCAAAAACATTTGCACCAAAGTAGAGGTAATTCAGACCGTGGGTCCCAAATGGCTCTTCTGTAAGTAAACCTGCTTAGATTTCTCTCTACAAAATGATGAATGCCAGGAAAAGTAGTTTTGCAAAGCAGATAATTCCATCACAGCAGTAGCCCTTGAAATACACTTTATCCTACTGCCAGCTTCCTTCTGGAATTACAGAAAAGCAGTATGGTTACCTGAGTGCAAAAATAATTTAAAATACAAGGTGCAAGATGTCAATATGGATGCCCATTTTGGACCAATGCTGCTGAAAGCAGTAGAGGGGCTTCACAGAACGTATTCTAGTGGAAGGGGAATTCAATTAGGCATGAAAATTAAGTATTTCTTTGAATAAAGAAGTAAGTGCTGCTGTTGCTGGGAATCAACCTGCAACATGGCCTGGCCATCAACAATTCACTATTGAGTAAATCCCAACAGAAAGAAAGCTGTTACTTTTGGCTGTTGCTATTGGCGTGGTCTTACAACACACATTGAAAGACACAGGTGAAGTTTGGCACACTGCATATCAAAATTAGCAATGAAAGGATACAATTTCCTTTGTAGAGTGTCAAAGATATATAATTTTCTTCTAATGCATGAATAACTAAAATAATTGGCTGTGAAGCCAAAGCACCTCATAAGTGTCTATTTTAAGAACTACTGTAAGCATCCAACCTCACTTTGTGAAACAACACAGACTGTAGAATGTCACTAAAGGGATGGTTTTTAAAATAAAGTGTCTCCTGCTTGGGTTGGAGTGTTGTTATGTCAAAAGATATCCAGCCTTGATTTGAAAACATGAAATAACACCAAACCCACAACATCCCTAAGTGCATCGTTAACTGGATAATCATAGTTATGTCTAATCTAGCCTGAGCCTCTCTTATTGCTAAATTAAAGTCCTCTGCAATCACAAATACTGTCTTCCAAGCTTTTAGATCTTGTGGGCTGAGTATCACTGCACCAGCAGTTTGCACAGGCAGCTGCTGGGTGCACTTCCCAATCTGGGTGGCTGCAGGGGAGAATTGAGCAGAGCAGAGGGACCCCTGAGTGTACTGGTTTTATTGAGCATTCAGTCTGCTCCTGTGCCACTGGAGGTGACACTTTCTGCCCCCACACAAGGGCTAGGAGCACAAGAATGCTGTGGCTGCTAAACTTGCCTGTCTGCATCTGGGTAATAAAGGACAGTGAGCCTGACAGTGGTCCATGGACCAAGTGAGTAGTGTTCACAGGCCACAGGAGATGGTCTGGAATGACAATATCCAAATCAAGTTTTCTCTTCATTTGTCCACTTAGGTTTTTAAAATATTGGACAGAACACTTTCCAAATACCCTGAATAATGCCACAAAGTCTGTTGATCCTCTCTTCCTACTCTTTGTAATTCTGATTACACATTCAGTGAACAAGCTCCCTTCCATGGACTCTCACACTCCAAATTCGTGCTCTTTTGATTATCCACCACAACCCTTGAACCTGTCAGAGTCAATGCCCTGCAAAACACAGTATCAAGGTTGTTTCCTATGAGTAGGGTGTAGAATTTTTCTTTGGGTGTATACTTTTTCTTTGGGTGAAAAGGGTGTCCTTTTTCTTGGATGGTATTTGGTATTTTGGTGGTATTTGGGTGTTAAAGGGGGAACAAAACCAAANTAAATAAATAAATAAATAAATAAATAAATACATATATATATACACTTCTTTAGCACCAAAAGAAAAATGTCAAAAGAAAACAAGAGGTTTCCCAAAAATCCAGCATGTTCCAGAAGTGGAAAACATGGTGAAAAGTCAAAATCAAATAGATTTTGACTTTTAAAACTTGACTCCTCTGCTTTGTGGGCATAACTGCCCTGTTACCCCTCAGCCAGAGCTTCTTGTTTGCAACTGCAAAAGCTTTCTGAGGTAAAAANACCACAACCCTTGAACCTGTCAGAGTCAATGCCCTGCAAAACACAGTATCAAGGTTGTTTCCTATGAGTAGGGTGTAGAATTTTTCTTTGGGTGTATACTTTTTCTTTGGGTGAAAAGGGTGTCCTTTTTCTTGGATGGTATTTGGTATTTTGGTGGTATTTGGGTGTTAAAGGGGGAACAAAACCAAACATGTACAGAACTGTTTGTCAGCATTAGGACATAGCCTTTACTATGGGGAATACTTTAATTTACTCAAGTATTGCCTCAAATTACTGTCAAATGACTGCTGCAAAGCTTCGTAGCAAATATTAAACCGTCATGTCACATATGTTACATGTCTTCATAAGATTAGAGGTCACTAGGTTCACTACAGTGAACAAAGATATTCCAAAATATCCTGTTAAAATGACAACCAAGAGTGCTTCAAACTCCATTCTCAAGTATTAAAGCAAACTTCACCAGTCCAGAAAGAAGGGCATGGACATAGGAAAGTGAAGATCNTTATCCTTCTACATATATTTTATGTTTCTCTTTAAATTTTAAATAGAGCATTTTCCCTTTGAATAGAGAAATTTCCTCCAAAGTACAGGTTTCTCTTCAGCCATTCAGTGTATTTGAAGCCATTTTGTTGGTGTTGCTTCCATTCCCTGTGACATTCTTTGTCATTTTTGTTCTTCTAGAGGTGAAGTGATCAGAAATGCCCATGTTGTCAGAAAATGGATATGCTAGAGATATATGTCACATACTAATGCTAATGGCATTTTCTGGCTTGTTCCTTACAATTCACATAAGGATTACAAATGCTTTTTTTTTTTTTTTTTTTTTTTTTTTCCTCCTTTAGCCACATCCAGTTATTGGGTTGACATTTTCAGGGCTTCTTATTATGGAGGTGTACATATATAAAATACTTTATTGTTTGCAAATAATGTCCTCTTTCTCCATCTGTCTTACACACATGTCTTTTGTACTTAACATACTGAATATTATGTGTCAGTTTATATTTCAATATCATGAGATCACTCTGTAACTCTCCAGAATACTATCAAAAGTTTGCATCCCTTAAAACATGATATCAGTTTGCTATTAAAAAATCAGTATGTACTTACCTGCCCTTACTGCAGAGTTAGACCTTTTGCAGATTTTTCTGTCTTGAAGAAAAAAGAAATCAGCTGGCTATTCTACTGGCTATAAAACACATGTTTTGTCCCTTATTACTTCTGACCTGTAGAAATTTCTTGTAGAATTTATAGCATTTTATGTAGTTCCCAAACTTTTTAAGGAGGATCCTCATTCAAAGCAGTCCCTGTTCCACAAATATGCCCTAGTTGATCAATCTAGTTTCCCCTAGTTTTATAAAATTCAGGGGTCAAATAAAGTCAAGGAGCACCGAATTTTCCTTGAATGAGTCAGCCAACTCTAAAGAGAACAGTCTTTCATCTACTATCAGAACAACCTTAATGTGACCCCACAGACAGACTGCAAAATCATATTATTTGGGCAGTAAGGACTAGGAAACTACTTCCAACCACCATGAAGGTGTATAATGTGCTACTGGAAAATACTATTGGAATTTCTACAGGACTGTACCATTTCCTCAGCAATAAGAAAGTAACAAAGATAACTGATAAGCCAGATAAGAGAACTGCAGCAAGTGAAAGGTCCTTGTAAAATGTAACTATGAGACTGATTACAGATCCCAGAAGAGGACATGGGAAAATTAGCAGAAATAAGGAGTGCCAGCTGGAAAAGAATCCACATCTGTACTAATGCATGGGTCACCAAGCCTCTCATGGTTTTCATTAAAAAAATTACAATGCTTTGAAATCCCAAATTCATCTTCAAGCACTGAATTTCCACTTGGCCTCATAAAATCTATAGGATCGTCCCACTTGAGTCCCTCAGGACAGTTTTCATCTAAAGAAGAGCTTCCTAGCCTTTGCTTTCCAACACCCATATCTGTGTCACTGGGCTGAGAAAGCAGACATCTTTTGGATAACCAAATCACCCACAGAAACAGATGAGTCATATCAGCAAAAGTTGCAACACATGGTACATATTCCATCAGCAGGGCTAGGCTGATGGGATCTGTGTGCTACTACATCCCACTTCTATCATAAGGATGTGTTATCAGCTGTAGCTGAAAGCAAATGTAAAATCTGTAAATAAGTGGAAGGAGTTAATTCTTGTTTCATGTGGATGCAATGAGTTTTGGGCAGGTCTAAGAAAAATTTGCAGTACCTAGAAATAAGAAAAATACAGATCCTGATTAGAGTTGTATGAAAACCATAAACAGATAAAATCATTCAGGTGGGAAAATGAGCCACAAATGCTCATTTCTTTTATTTATGTTTCACTACAAAGGGGAAAAAAAAACCTCAAAAAAACCCCAAAAAACCAAACCTCAAATCTCAAAATGTTAACTTCCATTCCTGACTCATCTGTTCCAAGTAGTTAAAGTCAATGGAGTACAATGGAGTACAATGTTGACTTATAAACCCCAAGATTCTGTTCTCTAGTTTTTTTAAAGTACTGGAGTCCACCATCAATGGTGCATTTCAGAAAATTTTCAAGATCCTGACACTAAAAGATGAAACAAAAGCATCCAGTAAACAGAAACAATGGGAGGAATGGTCACAAAGTATTTGTCTGTAGATGGTCTACGAATATTGTGCCAGAGAGTGATTTATATTGTTTTTAATTAAATGAAGAGAAATAGGAGAAAAAATTTCCACTTTTCAACCCCATGACTGGAAAAACATGATCACTTGAGAAGAAAGAAAAATGTAACAGGAATATTATAAAACCACTGAAGGTGAAACAGGTACAGATATCCTTTAGGAAGCAGCTTGGGAATGTTTAAAACAGCATTATGGATCACAGCTTACAGCTTGCTTGAAGTGGCCCCACTAAAACCAGTGACAAAATCTCCCTCTGATTTGAATGCATACAAATCCTGACCTGCTCCAAACTTAATCCCTGCACAAGATACACAAGAACTTGCATTATTATACATAGGACTTAACCATGAAAGGCCTTTCTAGTTCCCTACACTGCAGATGCTTGCATATTGAATAAACAATGGTCTGCATATCCCAGTGAAAGTGCACTGTCCACAGATACTGCTGCATTTATTCCTGACCTACTCACCAAGGCAGATTTTCTCATGACTCATGTAGAAAATCCATGGTGCCAAATGATGGGATAAGCCTGTGCTTATGCAGGAGGTGCTGTTGGCACAACACAGCAGGAAACAGCAGGGCCGAGGTTCTTCCCCCAGGATTTTGCAAGGAATTCTGAGGATTTTTCCAGGACATGGGAAGGTTTACTCATGCCTCCATGCTTTTTTTCTCCTAGGATGAAACAGAGAGAAGTTGAGCGGGGGGTTTTCAGTTAGTTTGGTTTTTTGTTTTGTTTTAATTTGGTGAGGGGAGTTTTACCTAAAAGCCACTCTAAATGGTCACAATAATTTGGACAAAAGATCCAAAGGCTCAGAAATATGGAAATTATTTTCTGATACTAAATATGCACATATTGGTAATTATAAGTCGACAATGTACAACTTCTTTGAGCGTTAAATATTCTAGTTTTTCTATGGCAACTCAAGAAATTGCTGCCTTAACAAGTATCTTCTTTTATTTGAGTGTTAAATATTCTAGTTTTTCTATGGCAACTCAAGAAATTGCTGCCATATCAAATACCCTTCTAAATTGATTTAGCTTTGGGTAATAAAACAGAATTGCTGATGCACCATAATTTCCAGAAAGACTGAGGACACAGATGGCAGAAGAAAATGGAGCTGTCAGAAACTATGAGCATCCCTATAGACTGTCATGTTATCTATCTTGATGCTTTTCCCCCAGTGCTGTCTTTCTGCAAATGTGCAGTGCCTCACAACTATTGACATTCAAAACAGAACAGTCTGCCTGGTCTTCTACATACACAAGTGGTTTGGAAGCCACAGAAGAAACTGTAAAAAATCTATATTTAAAGTATCATTCAAGATAAATGTGACTGATTTATAAAAACTGTCTTCTGCAGTCAAGGACAGCAGTGATAAATAACGTGACATCTGCTCTATAATACTTCAAGAAGTCAAAAGTCCTCAAATTTCAGAGTATGGGTCTGTAGCCAAGAAATGTATTTGGCAATAGAATCATGTCAGGTCCTTTATCCCCTTTTTCAAAGTGAGAAATTTAACCTAGTTATGATTTCCTTTTCTGAGATTATACCCCTGAGAAATTAAAAAGTGGAAGTGGTCTTTCAACCATTTGCTCAAAAGTGCATAAATTTGCAACAGGATCATTGTCAGAAACCAGGCTTCTGTCACAGCCTTGCTCTTTAGTAGAAAACATCATCTAGCTTCAGATACTCTTAAAACTTTTCAAGGTCATAAAGAAAAAAGCCAATCAAAAAGCAGTAACTTAGAGGAGGTTATTTTCATACCATCTGAAGTCAACCAACCAAAGGATAAAATCCAGATGAAAAAACTCCATAACCTCCTTATAAACCCTCAGTTACTTTCTCTGGAATCTTAATGCTCATAAAAACTCTTTGTTTCTGTCTGCCTTGCTCTTGCCACCACAGGAATCAGCCCAACTCAGTGACTTTCAAGAGATTTAAGGGAATGTACAGACAGAAGAGACTTTCCAGGTAGTGCAAAACAGAGCAAAACAGAGATTTCACATTGGAGAGAATGGAGAAAAAAAAAAGCAACAAGAAAGTGAGAATGGTGCAAATACAAAGAAAATATCAAGTAACTTGAAAAACTGTTCTGGAATTATACAGATGTATATATATTGGTCCAACATACATTTTTTATTCAAAAGCTGGAATTCTTGCTCTTAGTTAAAAAAATCAGAGAATATGGATGAGATTAAACACTAAGTCAGTTCCAGCAATGAGGCCAAAATCAAGTGAAAGACAGTTGCAGAATTTGGAGTTACATGTGCAAGAACTCTGGTCACCACATTTTGATTGGTCAAAATATGTTCTACCCTATTTCTAAACACAGGTAGTAATTTTATTTACATGCTAGACTACTTTATAGAATCCTTTTTTCCAACCAAGCAGATTATTAATTTATGGACACCATAGTTTTATGGAAGCATCTAGTATATATAAAGATATGTGTATTTGAACTTAATAAAATATTATTTAAGGACAGAAGACACATCAGTAATGTCATTTCATTTCAGAGCATCTCATTAACTGGATCCATGCTTTCTCATAGAAATATTAATTCATATGAGTAATAAAACTTCCTAGATACTGTGAATTATTTACTCCCACTACATTCCTTTCTATCTGACATCTATTTCTTGAGGAAATAGGGTAGGTAAATAAGGACATAGAAGCCTGACCAAGTTTTAAAAAGCATTTTCCAAGTGTGGATACTGTTGGTATTTCAGACTTGCTTGCACCTGTTTCAAAAGCAAGGCCATTTGTGATTTTTTGTGTCAGGACACAAGAGTGGTACTTCAGGGAGGAGATCAAAAGCAAAGCAGACCCTGGACATAGCATCTGCTCTCCATTCCTTATAGTACAGCTTTCCCACCCTGCACCTACCTCCCCTGAAAGCCACACAGGAAACTGGAATTTTACCAGAATTTAGCAAATGGTTGATAGACAACATTGTAACTCTCCAGAGTGTCTGAATTTCCAGACAGAAAACACAGTGTGTATTTGTCCTTCTGATTCATACACTTGGATGAGACTGTGAGAATACCTCTAGAGGGCAAGGAATGAATCACTGCTTTGTTCCACATCCTCTCTCCCAGCCACCTGCAGGACAACAGGACATCACTGTCACAGGCTGGCCAGCACGGCTGTGGGCCTGTCTTACCAGCTGGATCTGCAGCTCATCAGTGGAACTCTGCAAGCTTAGGTTTCTCCTTTCTCTTCCTGACAAAAAAAAAGGTGTCACAAGGTGTACACAGTACATCCAACCCTCCTTTCCACCTTGTCCTCCTTTTATCCCTTCACTGCTCACACAAGAGACATCCAACATTTTCTTGCTTTCCTTCCCACTTTGTCACATGCACTAAAAGCCAGCATTGGTTCTGATAATGAGATGCTAACAGTGGGTCCAGACAAGCCTTGCTCACATGTGCTTTAAGCTGTTTCACACATTTTGTAAGCTTTTCATACATTTGCAGTTCTGTGAAAAGAGAGTTCTTTAAGGTTACTGTTAGCTCTGGGAATTCATCAGTGTAAGTTTAGCAAGACAGGGACTTTGTTTCTCTACCAGGCTAACTCCAGACCCAGTATATTGTCTTTGAAAGTAAATAAATGCTAACTTTCTAAAATGTCTTCCCAAAACAATGACTGAATAATATAAAGAATGAGAGGAAGTTTCTCCAAAGAACAACCCTCGTATATCCATGCTCATTGACTGAAACATCACAAAGTTAGTATGACACATAATCCCTCCCTTTGTACCCTTTGCACACTTACTAGAAAGTGGGGAGGAAAAAAAAAAAGGCAATTTTGCATGTCTTCATGTCTGTAACTATAATGCTGGTGCTCTTTTCAAGGTAAAAAAATCTTCCAGAAGTCCCCCATATATGAGGTTCTCAAGCTCTGTTAGGAAATCATTTTGTGGATACTATAAATCTGTCTAAGTCCAGGAGAATAATTCCTTCTCAACTCTGATAGAGTAAGGACAGTGAGATTCTCTGTCTGACCTGCATTTTTAACTACATTATGTCGGTGGCAAAATTAAGGGCCATGAAAACAGTGCAGCAAATCCATCAAAATTTTCATCTATGTGTTGACCCCTTGGCTGTGTTCCACTCTCTGGGATAACGTGTACACATGCATCTGTACACACACATAGCACATAAATAAAGCAAGAAAAATGGAAAAATGTGTAACAGCTACTTGGAGACACAGGGATCACCAGCCAGAGCAATCAAGGCATCCTTGTGACAGATGGAAACCCACTGAGTATTCTGTCCCTGCCAGAACTATGGATAGTCAGATATGCTGAGGCTGGAATGTGGGAGGTGGAGACCACCACTGCAGAGTCACAGGCAAAAAACATGAGATGCTCCTGAGGGCACTCACTGCCCTTGTGCATAGGTTATAGGAAAAATGATGAGTCTGTCTTTGTGTCCTGGACCCATCTCACTACATTCATCTGCAGATCCAATGAGAGTGAGCAGGTTTCAGCTATAACAAGCAAAGGGAAAGCAGAAAGAAGTTGAAGAGAGAGGGTGGAAAGGGTCTGGAAGGTACACATTACAAGATTAGCTCAAATAAAGGAAGGCTTGGTTAGAGAAACACAGGAGATATTACCAACCCCTCTTCTCAAAAACCCCCCACTGATTCTTCTTCATTCCTCCACTTCAGCAACAATCCCTTTGACTTCATTCCCTGTCTCAGCTCTCAGCCTGCTCCCTTAAAAGACCCAGTCATTACCACCACAAAGGAATTTTGCTCCTCCAAAACCAGGGACAAAATAAGGCATCCTGGCTCTATGGTTGGAAATTTATGGTATTCTGTCTAGTGAAAAGACTGATATACTGAGTGGTCTCTGGTTGAGGCCATGAACAGCTGGGATAAGTCCAAGAACTGCCTTGGCATTGATTTTATTTATTTCAAGTTCTTATCTGTCCATACCCAGCAGCAACAGAGAGCAAGTGTGATTTACAGCCACCTTTTCCATTGTGGCCAAAGATACTTACTCTGTCCCAAAAAAATTTCTTTTTCTTTTTCTCTTTTTCTTTTTTCTTTTTCTTTTTCTTTTTCTTTTTCTTTTTCTTTTTCTTTTTCTTTTTCTTTTTCTTTTTCTTTTTCTTTTTCTTTTTCTTTTTCTTTTTCTTTTTCTTTTTCTTTTTCTTTTTCTTTTTCTTTTTCTTTTTCTTTTTCTTTTTCTTTTTCTTTTTCTTTTTCTTTTTCTTTTTCTTTTTCTTTTTCTTTTTCTTTTTCTTTTTCTTTTTCTTTTTCTTTTTCTTTTTCTTTTTCTTTTTCTTTTTCTTTTTCTTTTTCTTTTTCTTTTTCTTTTTCTTTTTCTTTTTCTTTTTCTTTTTCTTTTTCTTTTTCTTTTTCTTTTTCTTTTTCTTTTTCTTTTTCTTTTTCTTTTTCTTTTTCTTTTTCTTTTTCTTTTTCTTTTTCTTTTTCTTTTTCTTTTTCTTTTTCTTTTTCTTTTTCTTTTTCTTTTTCTTTTTCTTTTTCTTTTTCTTTTTCTTTTTCTTTTTCTTTTTCTTTTTCTTTTTCTTTTTCTTTTTCTTTTTCTTTTTCTTTTTCTTTTTCTTTTTCTTTTTCTTTTTNTTTCCCTACTGCAATGCATTTTCTGCCTGTCTCCTTTGATGTGGATACCAAATTCATTTCCTCGAGGGTAGGATTTGTCTGTGTGAGATGCAGTGAAAGCCAGCAGGCTCTCCATTTAACTGCAGAACATTTCACTGTGGGACTAAACCTCTCTCCATCTTTTCTAACTGAACTGTGTCCTACAGTAGCTATGGAGCATGAAGCCACTCTGCATGACACATGTTTTAATGGGCACTGTGGCACAGGGATGGCAGCAGGACAGGCACCACACCTCCTCCAGTGAAGCTGAAGGCACTTCAGGAGCTGTGGTGGGCTGGTTGTCACATCAGATCAGCTAACCCTCCTTGCTGGGCGAGGGGGGCGTAACACATCTGATTTTTTGATTGGTTTTGCCCTGTGTCACAAAGGGCTGTGTTCTTCCTTCACATTTTTTCAAGCAGTTTCCTTTATGTCCTCCCTGGTAGCAGGCACAGACATTCACTCAGTGTACAATGACTCCTAGGCCAACAAGCAGCAGCAGTTTTTGGCAGCAGCCTGTGACTTCATGTAATGCTGAAATCTCCACAACAGCCTGAGCTTCCACAGACCTGGCAATGACAGCCCCACATATCCTGTGATGTAGGGTGCTGCTCTGTCAAGGCCTCACTGCCATAACACCAGAAAAAACACCAGAGAAATTCAGATACCAGTTTTTGCCAAATCATCAACAGTATCTTTGCAAGGACAGAACAGGTAAGAAGCTATTCAATAAATTATGCAAGTGATTTCCACTTGGTTTTTCATATCAGGTGGCTGCACAATGTTTCCTAAGGGCCTTTTAATGGTAAAAAAATCCATGGACCCCAGTTGCTCAGACATGTTTTGTATGCTTTCACCAAAAAAAAATGGGGTCACCAAAAAAAAATGTACTTCTCGTAAGCAACGTGTAGTAAGCATTGAATAGAGGATTCATTGAGCACGCAAAGGAAAGTTGCATCATAATCATTTCTTATGACTAATGGCATTCATTTTGTGCTATAAGAGGGACACTGTTATGACCCAGAACGCTATGCTTTATTACATTTTCTACTTTATTATTCAAAAAACTGTAAAACAAGATTATAGAGAGCTTTGATTGGTTATAACTCTAGATTATTTTCCATTTAAGTACATTTTTGAATGTGAAACCTTAAGAAGAGTTAATGCTTATACAATATGGTGTCAAATAAAGCAGAAGAGATGGCAGAAGGGATCCATTAGCAGACCAGATAATTTCTAAACCAAAATAAGCTTCTGTTTAAAAAAAAGAAGCTTTTTTCCTACATTGCTTATTTGATTGTATGGCGATCTGCCTTTTGTTATTTCAGGTGTGTAGTCTCCACCAAAGTACCTAAAATTAGCTCCATATCCCTGGTGGTGTGGTAAGACAATGTGTGTGAAGAACAGCAAAACATGCTCAGGGGTCATAATAACAGCATGTGGTGACAGGCATGGAAAAATATAATCATCAGGCAAAACAAACTACATTTACATAAACATTTCTGAAAAAAAAACAAAAAACAAAAAACAAAAAACAAAAAAACAAACAAACAAAAAAAAAACAACAAAAAAAAAAAAAAAAAAAAAAAAAAAAAAAAAAAAAAAAAAAAAAAAAAAAAAAAAAAAAAAAAAAAAAAAAAAAAATCAC
>WEIU01000497.1:64054-83917 GCA_013389925.1 Aegithalos caudatus | reverse complement strand
CAAATCTCTCATGAAACCAGAACATACTTACAAGGCAGAGACACCAGATCTTGTGGTAGGTAATGCATCTCAGTGCTCATGACATTTCATTTCTAGGAGCTGGGTTGCATGGCTACTTGCAATGATGGCAAGTTGGGAGACATCACAGTATGTCCCTAGAGCACAAAAAAAGTGTTGAAAAGAGACAGCTGCATTTGAAATGAGAAGCTGCATTTCCAACAGCAGCAACTTGATGTGATATCTAGTTCCCCTAGTTTCCTCACTGTGTCCTAATGTAGCCCAAGCACATACATATTCCCATACAGTTGGTTAGATTCCAGCTATAAAGATACAGCATGTCTGGTTGTGACAAAAGTGGATTTGAGGCAGGAGCAGTACCATCAGGACCTCAGTACAGTGACTGCACTGTAAAGCCTTTCAGATGTCTGGTTTAAATCTGAAATATCTCTTTCAGAGGGTAGCACTCTGAAGTCCATGGTGGTCAGGGTACCACTGGGTGTTGTGTCAGGGCTCTCATCTTCTGACAGGCTTTAAAAAGGAAACATTCTCTCCATGCAAACAGGGACTAGATTTCTATCAGAGACAGAAATGGGATTTCCAGACCACTGCCTTAATTTGGCTGGTTTTGAAATCAGTAAGCATCATTCCCAGTGGCAGCAGTTAGGTCAGTGAGATTCAGTGAAAATTAAAATTACCAATGCCTGTAAGTGCATGACAGTCCTGGATACAGAACAGTGTCTGCTTAGCTTTTGTCACAGTTTTGCACTGACAGGTTTGTATATTTTCTTTGAGCAAAAGTCAGATCCTTGGTACTAATGCAAAATACCAGGGGCCAATTACTTCTTACTATTTCTAGTTTGCTGGATTTTTATAGGCCTATTGAAAAAGTGATCCTGCAAAAAGACCCGTGAAATTAAAATGAAATTTAAAGCCATTTTGTTTACTCTTCACATCTTGCCTGGAAACTTTTTCTGTGTGGCAGTTTTGATAGACAAAGGCTTAACTTCTGGAACATGATGCCTGTCAGAAGAACTGACACACACAAGAAGGAGAGGTGGTAATTGTTCCCTATTTTTTCCTTTCCTTTGTCCCATATTTTCTTTCATTTTCTTTTTCATGTATGCTGATGTTTGGGTTTTTTCTGATCACTGAGAATTTTGCTTAATGTATGAACCTACTCTGCAAAAATCATTTATATGTTCTTTTTTGATAAGCTTCAGTGGCCCCAGATTAAATATAATCCCTTCTAACTGGAAGTCAAACATGCTTTTAGATTCAGAGTTAATATCTTTTGATAGGGAAGAAGGGACTTTCCCTTTATTGGATCAGCAGCAAAAAAACTCCCAAACTCTAGAACATAACTGTGCCATAGCCACGTCTATATCAAACCAGCAGAGAAGTTTCTTCTTATATAGAAACATGCATCTAAAGAGGAGAACCTACTGCAAATTACCATTTGCAAAAGTAATCTGCTCCATCATTTGAAGCAGCTCTGCATCACATTTGGGCAGTCCCAGGCCCCAGGTCACTCTGCAACAGACCTCAGGCAGCAAATTGAGAGTGTGCCTGCAGAGAGCCTGCAAAGAGATGTGCAATTCAGCTCACTTTCATGTGTCATGCCTCAGAGGAAAACAGGAAAGATTTTGTGCAGAAATTCCTGGCTATGATTCTGAGCAGACAGAGCAAAGGCAGGTCAATGGAATAAAAATACACCCTTTTAGAACTCTAACTTTGCAGATTGTCACACATTCCAAATATTTTCTCACTTTGGATGCTTGTCCATTTTTTCTGTAACAATAATTTGCAGAGCTCTGATAATTTCATTGGTTGGTTTTGGTTTTTCTATAATGAAGAAAATATAAGTATCAAACTACCCGCTTTGCTACGATCAAAAAAAAAATTTTCATATGTATCAGCAGACATAAAATAGCTCTAGCAGAGATTGTTGCAGGAAGATATAGCCCTCATTATTCATATAAAACAGAGTGCTGCCAGTGATCATTATTCCTAATAGCAGTAATCCTCCCTGAATGGGTTTATTAAAGTGTCCTCAGCATCACTTTGGGCTGTTAATAATCTGGTGGTAGCAGCCTGCTTTGCTGTATCTGCTGCTTAACCTGCACTTATTTCTGTCATTGCCTTTTTTCCCCCTCCACATAAATCATCCTCTGAAAACATTCTCAATATTCTCTCTTGCAGCACAGCAGGAGAAGGCCTTCTAATTGTCATTCTGAGTCTGCTCATTCTGGTTCTTCTGCATAAACATAATTGAAAAACAATCAGCCTCCAATACCCCCTCCCTCCCCATCCTGCTCCAGCAGCAATTGCAGTGGTGGTCCCTTCCAGCCTTGTTAAGAAGGAACGACATTCTGCCTTCCAATCTGAGAGGCTCAGCCTGTACCTGTGCTCCCTGAAACACTGCCACAGGACATTGTGGCACCCTGCTTCCTTGGTTGTCCAGAGAGGGAATCCTCTGGGAGCATATCAGACTCCAGCCTGAAGCACTCCAGATGCTCCTATGGCAACCACATTGCAGGGGGAGTGGGATGAGCTTGCATGCTGATGTGTGCTGTGTCTGATGCACGCTGATGTATCCTGGTGAATGCTGGATTTCGCTCAGATACAGTGTTGGGAAAAAGAAAAACAAACCAAAAATGTGACCAGGAAATAATGTCATCCTTTCAAGTCAACATAGAACCACAGAATAGCACCCACATTGCATAATACAACAGAAGTTCACTGTATTTTTTTTTTCCATTTCAATTTTATCTGAATTTTCTGTTTTGCAAAAAGCATCAATTACCCCAGCCAGTCAAGTTTTCAAAGGCATGCACCTCTTCTGATGGAAAAAGGTTTAAAAGTCCTCAGTTTTACACATTTTCAGTTTACTTCCCTTTTCACAGTGAAGTTTTTTTCCCCAGCAAAAATTAATCTAATAAAAAATCTAAGTGTGAAAATTTCTGTCAGTGATGCAATTAATCCTACTGTTGAATTCCTGCCATCTTAGATTAGGTGATCAGTTGATGCTTTGCAGAAATGCAGCAGGAAAAACCCTAGCACTGATTTTCTTAATAGGTTTGCTGCTGTTTGGTGTTGAATACTGTTAATATCTGAGCACAAACATATGACTCAATTATGCAAAGAAAATACGTATAATATTTCCTGTAATTGTTCTGCTTAGAAAACTTTTGGATTTTTATGTATGAAACAAACTGACAAAAATCATCTTTGAAGTATTATTCTCTTAGGCAGTAGGATTAAGGATATTGTTCATAAGGAGTAATGTTATTTGACACCTCATAGGAAGACTAGAGTCTTTATTTAAAAAAAAACTCTTTAGACAATATGAGAACTCTTTGCCTTCCTTCTTTATTATGAACAGTATTGGAATTGTATAGGGTTTTTAAATTATTTTTAGATTTTCTGATGCATTTTCAATTTGACTCTTAATGTCAATTCAAGGCCACAGAAAAGTAGGTACACCCTTCTCAGTCACCCACATCCACCATACAATATTTTAAAAAGACAAGGCACAAAGGCTTGTTAGCTATGTCATCTGCATTACCCACTAAAGAGAAAATATTGTCTAAATACAACATAGAATAGATCATCTCTTCAGCATTCTGGCAAAGATAACCTTTAAATGAATGCTACACACTTAGATAATTGGCAGTGAAAAGAGGCACCACTTAATCTAGCCTAGGTGTCAGTTAGACAGCTTCAATTTACTACTCTGCCACTGTTCACTGTATATCTTATTTTTGCCTTAAAATACAATTCTTATTCAGAGGTTTGGAAAACAGATCAGTAGTTCTGAGGAAAAAAATGGCTATGAACATGAAAGATGCATGAATTGCTTTTGTCTTGTCTAGCTGTCTCTGGTGTTCTCAGACTCATTTAGTTATAAACATGTGCTAGGTCTTGGAAGAACTTTAAGGTCAAAAGTAATGGAAAGAACAACAGATTTTAGTGTGCCTGGAAGACATCCAATCAACTTACAGTTAGATCAACTTCTCCATGTAACTGGCTGTCCAAGAATACATGTTTTTCTTCCACTGACAAAAAAAATTAAGGGTGGTAAATTACTAAGTGAGGCTGGTGAAACAATGGGACAGGTTACCCAGAGAGGTGGTGGGTGCCCTATCCTTGGAAAAATTAAGTGTCAAGTTGGACAGGACTTTGAGCACCCTGACATAGTTGAAGATGCTCATTGTAGGGGGATTTGACTGGATTATGTTTGGAGGCCCCTTCCCACACAAAATGTTCCATCATCATATGGCACAACAAAAAACATAATGTAAAGCAAAAACTCCCGTAGCAATCTCTAAAGGAATAAAAGGTTTGCATTTCTATTTTATGCATACAAAAGACAAGCCCACAGCCAAGACCTGAGTCTCTGAACATACCCCTACAATCAAGAGTTGAATCTAAATCCAAATATCTCAGCTTTCATGTTCTACCACTAAACTCTGACTGACACTATATTCCAAAACATTTCAGATTTGTTATTCTTAAATTTATGTTTTGTTATTCTTAAACTGACATTGCAAGAGTACACTGAAACTTAAGTTTCTTCTCTTCCCTACTGTTTTCAATTGAGCTGAAAATTGTCAATTGAAGGCAAAATTTTTATTTCAATTTTTTTAATAAACTCAAAGCACTGAGACAGTATAGAAGAAGAAAAAAGAAAAATCCAACAATACTCACCAAACACCAACACCCCCCACACAGTATCTTTGATCCTTTAGAGAAGGCTTTGTAGTAAACTCAAAGGTTTGGTTTTCACTGTTCCCAAATGCAATTATTTTTGTCCTGAGTAACATTAGATACCTTGAGTATACTTATGTTAAGCAAAGCAACAATTTGAAACATGGATAAGAGGCCTTAAGCCTATATTAGGGAGCTATGTTCCAGTAAGCAGGGATATTCAGACTTACACTTGAAGCTATCATAAGAAGTAACAAATGATGCTTTATACTGCCAGGCACACATCTTCACAGTCACTACAGAGAAACAGCAGTGAAAAGCTATAAAATAAAGCAATGGTTTCATTTATATCCAATACCCCCAACTCACTTAACTGGGACCTCATCTTGAGGCCACAGTAAAACCACTAACCCAACAAAGTCAGAATGATGAATAAATACTTCTGACTAATTGTGGTAAATCCCCAAACTGCATGGAGTTTTGGCAGGCATTTTATCAAAAGGTGTTAATTCACTGTGGCATTAGGTGTGCCAGCTTGTTCTTTTCCCTGAAGGGACCAAAGTGTACTAGGGGCTAGGATTTCCCAGGATTCTGGGGAAGAACCACCTGTGATGCTTTAGAAAGGCTTGTCTGTGATTTCACATGGTGTTCTGAAAGGCTCCATTGACATTCACTTCCTCAGTGTTTTCTGACATTCACAGAGCACAGTGACGTTAGTGTAGTTATTTGTCCTTTTTATTGGTCTTTCCATAAGTGGTTTTGCATTTTTACCTTCCAGTATGAAGCAAAGCCTGTCTTTAACTAGGAGCTCACTGTTAATGCTGGCAATAAGTCACTGTGACACAGAAGGAAGGTTAGGCATTGGTGAGAGCCTCTTCAGACCACCCTCAGTATTTCAAAGCCATGCTATGCTGCACACACAAAATTTCTAACACTATTTTTTATAACCATGAAGCCATCTGTTCTTTTTTAAGAGCAGAAGTCTGTGGACTTCCCTTTAATGCTCTGCTCTTCTTATAGGATCTTCAGCAAGTCAAAAGCTTATGTCCAAGAAAAATCTTTTTCCCCATTGTAACTTTTGAGAAGCAAGGATGCCATTTCAAATTAATAGCTAGGTGTGCAATAGTAAATAATACCATATGCTGAGAAATACATGGGAAGGAACAGACAAACCTCTGCATTTTGGACAGTGTCATTTAGCTCATTATACAGGTTTAATCCCATGATTTAATACTCTGAATGGCATTTACATAGGCCACTAACAGCCTAACAATGATTAAGCCTAAAAATGATTAAGTTGTGTATGTGAAACAACAGTTAAAATATCTGGACAGCATTCCTGGGGGGAAATACAGAATGGAAAATCTGTTTTCTAAATTTTAGATTTATAGCGAAACCAGTACCAAAGTTTGACTGAAATGATATTTTAAAGAAATTTCTTCCAGGTACACCTAAAAGAAGATAACCTATCAGGGGTCACATAGCTGTTTACATGACATTGTTTTATAATAGGGGATTACTCAAAAGAAGCCAATGCAAGGGGAAAAATACAGAATCACACAAGACTGGTCACTTGTCTGCCCTTTGCTAGTGTCCAGCTGCTCTGTAATTTGGAAGCTGTCAGACTACCTGGCCTGTGTGAAAAAAGAAACCAACTGTGAGATACCTGGGTGTTTTGAAAACAGATAGAAAGACCTAGATAATGTGTGCCACTGCAACATAACCACTTGTGCAGATGTATTGTGCTTAACTGTGCTGTTTAAGGCTGTATGGAGGACATATGAAGTATATCCACTGGTACAGCCTAGGGCTCACAACACTTGCAAAGGGGAAACTGCACAGTTTTCAGTCCCCTGTAGTCTTATCAGTCTGTGACAAGGATTTCAGCAAAAGGTTTTAAAATAGAAAAAGTAAATGACTAAAGTTGCTTTAGACAGCTGCTATATGAAGTAGCAGATGGTGAGCCTACCCAGAGGTCCCTAGAAATATTAGTATTTAAAAGGTCTTACATTTCACTAACTTCAGTGGAGTGTGTGATACTGTCTTGTTGCCTTACGGGAATGGGAGCCATAGAATTGGGAATGAGTGAACATATTAGCCTATAAGGGCTTTCAGATTCTCTGAAGTTTTTCTCTCACTGCATTTCCCCAGTCCTGTTCTCCATCCTCAGCAGCTCATCAGCATACCAGGCTGACACCCTGCTGTGTTCCTGGTAGCCTCCCCCACCAACAGTGTTTGTCCAGGTCACACACATTTACCCCTGCCACTGCGAGGCACAGGTTTAAAATTGTCATTAAAATTCACATTCATCACACAATTTTCACTCATGTCAACAGCAAACATAAAAACCCCAAGCAAACAACACAAAACAAAACAAAAAAATTAATCACAGCACTGAATGAAAGTGGACAATTTACACACTACTCACCTCCTGTTCCTTCATCACAATTATAACAACAGACATTCTTCACAATCACTCCACTCTCTCAAGTTGTTCAGTCCATGCTTTTCCCATTACTGCTCCCCACTACCACCCTTACCTCAAATTCTTCATGCCCCACATTAAGCATCAAAAAAGATTGTGGTAATTTGACAGACGTCTCACCAAAGCTGTTCTGTCACTCCCATCCCCAGCTGAACAGGGAAGAGATAAAAAGCTGATTGATCAAGGTAAGACAGGAGGTCACACAGCAATTAACCATCATGGACAAAAAAAGGACTCAGCTTGGAGAAATTGATTTTCTTGCTAATTCAACCAGAATAGGATATTGAGAAGTAAAACCAAGTCTCAAAAACACCTTCTACCACCACTCCCTCCTTCTTGGGTTTAACTTTATTCCAGTTTCTCTATCTTCTTTCCATAGCAGTGCAGGGGGATGAGAAGTGGGAATTGTTCATCACAGATTTCTGCTGTTCCTTCCTCCTCAGAAAGAGGAGGAGTCGTTCATCACAGATTTCTGCTGTTCCTTCCTCCTCAGAAAGAGGAGGAGTCCTTTTCCTACTTCAGTGTGGGATTCCTCAGCATGATCCCACAGCAGACAGTCCTCCATGAACTTCCCCAGGATCAGTCCTTCCCAGAGGCTGCAGTTCTTCACAAACTGCTCCAGCATGGGCCCCTCCCATGGGGTGCAGTCCTTCAGGAATGCACTGCTCCATGGGTCCCAAAGGGTCACAAGTCAGGCTAGGAAACTTTCTCCAGTGTGAGCTCCTCTCTCCATGGGGCCATAGGTCCTTCCAGGACTATGCTCCAGTGTGGGCATTCCATTGGGATCACAACCTCATTTTGACATATCCATATGCCCTGCTATGTGGTTCTCCATGACCTGTAGGTGGATATTGGCTCCATCATCATCCTCCATGTGCCATAGGGGCACAGAAGTCTCACCATGGCATTCACCAGAGCTGCAAGGAAATCTTTGCTCTGTCAAAGAGACATCTCCTCCACATCTTTCTGAACTGACCTTGGGATGTGCAGACCTGTTTCACATATTATCACCCCTCTCCTCTCTGGCTGTAATTTGCTTCTAGCCAATAACTTTCCCCCACTTCTTAAATATTTTATCCCAGAGGTGTTGTCATAGTCTCTGAGGCTTGACCTTGGGCAGCAGTGGGTCAGTCTTGGAGCTGGCACTGGCTCTGTTGGACATGGGGACAGCTCCTGGCAGTTTTCAGGGAAGCCACCCCTGTAACCAAAACTTTGCCATGCAAACCCACTACAGCTACACTTTGTAAAGAGCAGAGGTGTAAAGCTTAGCTCTGCCATGGCTGTGGCTGGTACACAAGGACAGCACAGCATTTTTCAGAGCTGACTTTCAGCTGTCACATCAGTTTTTCCTGTAACAGCCTGAAGTTCTTGTGGAGCTGTGTATCTGTAGATGCCACCATTACTTTTTTTCTTTTTCCTTTTTTTTTATTTTTTATTTTTTTAAAATTTATTTCTTTGCTGTTCTGGGCCTTGCCTATTGCAAGATGTTATTATGCTTCCCTGAAATTCACATAAACTCTGTTGAGACAAAGTTAGCAATTAAAGATCCCCTGATTCTTTTTACCACCTAATGTTGCACTGTTATCTTTGGAATTCAAGATGTACCCCCAACTAATTTAAGTAAGTGGCCACACAATAGTATCTTAGTATCAACTCTCTCTTCTAGGTTAATAAAAAGGTCCTTTTTGTGTCAGGAAAATAAGAGATACATTGTGGGGGGTTTTGTACTGTTGGACCTAGACAGGTGCTACATCAATGGGAATAATGTATATTAATCTAACACTCATATAGGTGTTGAAAGATTAATTATAAAGTATAATTCACTGTGCTATAAATCATCATGTTTAAAAATCCAACTGATCTCACAAGTTGTTGGTTTTTTTTTCAGGCAGATATTCAGCATTTTAGATTAAATTTTTTTTTTTTTAAAGAAAAAAAATCTTTAGGGATAGCCTTGGTAAATTTCAGTGTTTCCAAAGTGAAAGACTTTAAATCTTGCAGGCTACAATAAATTCAAGAATCAGTTTATTTCAAGAGAAGAAAATTACTTTCTAATTTGATGGGAAATTGCAAGCAGTTCTAATTATATTCACACCAATGTCTTAAGCATAAAGTTGCATGCAATAAATTGTATACAACATAGTATAATACCAAAAAAAAAATCTAAAATAGAGATTTTATGTCATGAGTTTGAAACTAGCCATAATGAGAATTCCACTGATGTGCTAAGCAGTGCTGAGACCTGTTTTAACACTGGGTGTTACATTCTTTTAGCTGACAGTCACTGTCTTAAAGAAAAGTGCTCATCACTAATGTATCTGACATTATTCTTGCATCTAAACACAAAACAAGGTATGACTAGTGCTTCTCTCAGGAGGCTTTTCAAAGGTATTTCAACAGCAGCCTGACAGAAACTTCGTGCAGAATAACATTTTATTACAAAATTAGGCTAAGATTTTGGTACAATCTAAATGTAGGCAATGTGTCTGTTTCCATGGAATTCCTAGAGTGTAGGCATTGAGGTTGCATCCTTCCAGGAAAATAAATGAGCAGACTGAACCACTGCTGACCCTGGCAATGCAGCTTGAGAGGGGGAGGGTGGGATGGCAGGGATAGATGGATGCCAAATTAAAAAAAAATGTAACGAATTTTAAGAATCATAGGATGTTTTGAACTGGAAGGAACCCACAGGGATCATCAAGTCCAGCTCCTGGCCCTTCTCAGGACACACCAAGAGTCACACCATGTGCCTGAGATCATTGTCCAAAATCTCCTTGAACTCTGTCAGGCTGGTGCTGTGATCACTTCCCTGAGGAGTTTGTTCTGGCACCCAACCACCCTCTGGGTGAATAAACTTTTCCTGATATCCACCTTAAGCCTCCCTTGACACAATTTCAGGCCATTCCCTCAGATCCTGTCACTGGTCACCACAGTGAAGAAATCAATATTTTCCCAGAACTACGTCCAAAGTCACATTTCTTAAATTTCACTTGGGATCTCAAGNCAGCTCCTGGCAGTTTTCAGGGAAGCCACCCCTGTAACCAAAACTTTGCCATGCAAACCCACTACAGCTACACTTTGTAAAGAGCAGAGGTGTAAAGCTTAGCTCTGCCATGGCTGTGGCTGGTACACAAGGACAGCACAGCATTTTTCAGAGCTGACTTTCAGCTGTCACATCAGTTTTTCCTGTAACAGCCTGAAGTTCTTGTGGAGCTGTGTATCTGTAGATGCCACCATTACTTTTTTTCTTTTTCCTTTTTTTTTATTTTTTATTTTTTTAAAATTTATTTCTTTGCTGTTCTGGGCCTTGCCTATTGCAAGATGTTATTATGCTTCCCTGAAATTCACATAAACTCTGTTGAGACAAAGTTAGCAATTAAAGATCCCCTGATTCTTTTTACCACCTAATGTTGCACTGTTATCTTTGGAATTCAAGATGTACCCCCAACTAATTTAAGTAAGTGGCCACACAATAGTATCTTAGTATCAACTCTCTCTTCTAGGTTAATAAAAAGGTCCTTTTTGTGTCAGGAAAATAAGAGATACATTGTGGGGGGTTTTGTACTGTTGGACCTAGACAGGTGCTACATCAATGGGAATAATGTATATTAATCTAACACTCATATAGGTGTTGAAAGATTAATTATAAAGTATAATTCACTGTGCTATAAATCATCATGTTTAAAAATCCAACTGATCTCACAAGTTGTTGGTTTTTTTTTCAGGCAGATATTCAGCATTTTAGATTAAATTTTTTTTTTTTTAAAGAAAAAAAATCTTTAGGGATAGCCTTGGTAAATTTCAGTGTTTCCAAAGTGAAAGACTTTAAATCTTGCAGGCTACAATAAATTCAAGAATCAGTTTATTTCAAGAGAAGAAAATTACTTTCTAATTTGATGGGAAATTGCAAGCAGTTCTAATTATATTCACACCAATGTCTTAAGCATAAAGTTGCATGCAATAAATTGTATACAACATAGTATAATACCAAAAAAAAAATCTAAAATAGAGATTTTATGTCATGAGTTTGAAACTAGCCATAATGAGAATTCCACTGATGTGCTAAGCAGTGCTGAGACCTGTTTTAACACTGGGTGTTACATTCTTTTAGCTGACAGTCACTGTCTTAAAGAAAAGTGCTCATCACTAATGTATCTGACATTATTCTTGCATCTAAACACAAAACAAGGTATGACTAGTGCTTCTCTCAGGAGGCTTTTCAAAGGTATTTCAACAGCAGCCTGACAGAAACTTCGTGCAGAATAACATTTTATTACAAAATTAGGCTAAGATTTTGGTACAATCTAAATGTAGGCAATGTGTCTGTTTCCATGGAATTCCTAGAGTGTAGGCATTGAGGTTGCATCCTTCCAGGAAAATAAATGAGCAGACTGAACCACTGCTGACCCTGGCAATGCAGCTTGAGAGGGGGAGGGTGGGATGGCAGGGATAGATGGATGCCAAATTAAAAAAAAATGTAACGAATTTTAAGAATCATAGGATGTTTTGAACTGGAAGGAACCCACAGGGATCATCAAGTCCAGCTCCTGGCCCTTCTCAGGACACACCAAGAGTCACACCATGTGCCTGAGATCATTGTCCAAAATCTCCTTGAACTCTGTCAGGCTGGTGCTGTGATCACTTCCCTGAGGAGTTTGTTCTGGCACCCAACCACCCTCTGGGTGAATAAACTTTTCCTGATATCCACCTTAAGCCTCCCTTGACACAATTTCAGGCCATTCCCTCAGATCCTGTCACTGGTCACCACAGTGAAGAAATCAATATTTTCCCAGAACTACGTCCAAAGTCACATTTCTTAAATTTCACTTGGGATCTCAAGTTTGTCCAACAACACAAAAGACACAAATCAGAGGAAGTAGCCAGGACTTATTTGAAGCATTCCACCACCCCTCTTTTGCCAGCATCCACTACTTGTGGGCTCAGAGAGGGAACACTCTTTGACTTCCAAGTCCTCTGGAATAACCATAAAGCACTCCTTGTTTGAATATGTTTGACCTAGTAGGCAGTCACCTTCACCGGCCCATCCCACTCCCATCATTCAGCTTCAATGGACTGCAGTAAAAGTAATTCAGGGAACACATACAGTTATCTATCTTTTGGCTTCTTCACTCCCCTGTTTCCTGGGTAACATATCCAGACCCTTAAATTGTCAGTCTGTCTGTGTCTCTCTTTCACCTATAACAGCTTCTTCAATTATGCCCATATTTTACCTGCCTGACAAATATTGTTGAGGACTCAGAAATAAAAACCTCCAAGAAATGCTGTGAAAATTCATGCTTGAATAAAAGATTTTACCTTAAATTACCTTTTGGAGGGTGAGTTTAAGCCACCTTCTCCTTATTAAACCAGAAAAGCTTCATCTGCATGGTCCATAAGCACACAAGCACTGTCCCACTGACCTGCACGTGCCCTTCTTTCAGGTAATAATAATGCACACCTGTACTCAAATGGATCAGTGTGAGAGGAACTGGGAAGGTACTGGGGTGGCAGAATGGCATTTCAGAGAGCAGCATCAAGGTCATGGTAAGATGATGAGGTGTGACAAAAAGAGGGTTAGTAGTATTCAGGGCACAACAAAAATCCTTCAGGAAATCAGGCTGTCTTTTTCAAAGGATTGTGGTATGACACATACAAACAGAGACAGTAGGGAGGAATGCAAAACACACACTTTGTGGCACAGTGGTGCAATAGAAATACATTTTAACTCTGTGCAATATTGAAAAGAAGTGACATTATAAATACTGATCAAAGAATAGAGTCATGTCATCCTATGGAAATCGTCTTGGTCTAGACATCTGAGCAAACTTAGTTCATTAAAGAAGACACCACCCTCAGAGAAAAATTCAATGAGGGATTTCACAACACACAGACAAACTTAATTCTAATGTCTGAGCTGATGGTGAACATGGCCCCATTCTCTGCAACAGGAAGTCAGTACTGTCTTACAAATTTGCAAGAACTGAGGAACTCCAGAACCTGAATTCTTAAAAAATTTTTCTCACAAACTGTAGGCTCTCAGTCACTATAGTTTTATTGACTAGATGTCTGGGTTTAGGGAAAATTTGGAGAAAACCTTCAAATGGGGGCCCTCTAGAATAGCAAATTCAAGTGGCCAGGCCCCCAGCTGGTCTGGGGAAAGACTTCCTTGGAGAAAAGTGGAAAAAACTTCCGCTTTTGTTTATTCAATAAGCACAAAAAAATGAATAATATTAAACAACAAAACCTCTTGCCATTCTGAAGAGAGCTTTGCTCTCTCAGTCTCTCTCAGTCCCTCAGGGCTGGGGAATGCCCAGGCCCAGGCCCCTTTGGGCCGCAGGTCCGAGCTCCCGGTGCCCCTCTGGGCCTTCAGGCCAGAGCAGCTTCAAACACTTCCAAGGAAAAGGAAAGAAAACAAAAAACAGTCCAGAGAACCTCTCTGCCTCAGCTAGCTGAAACCAACTTAGAGCACAGGAGATCTGTCCTGCTGTCTGTCCGTGCAGCAGACAGCACAGCCCAGGAGCAGAATGTGCAGGAGTGAGTGCAGCTTCTGGGAACAAACTCAGTGTTTCTCTTTCTCCCCCTTCTCTTTCACAACCAGTCTTAAATGTACAGAACAAAATATCCAACAAAAACATAACAGATGATTGGGGATACAACCATCATAAAGTCACCCTGGGACACTAGAGAAGATTCACATTGAATGTGAAGTGTGTAGCACCAGTGACCTCAAACAGAGTAGTTGTTACAGCTAATTTTTAAATCAGAATTTTCTCATCCAAAAGCCAACCATTAGAGCAGCCAAGGATTATACTGTGCCATCAGTAGCCTACTACTAATGCCCTACAGACTGCTGAGAAATGGGGGATCTTCTCCAGGAATACAGGGGATAGATCATATCAGTATCTGAAAGAATTTTATGCCTGGTTAGAATGTAGACAAAAAGTCCATCACTCCTGCAGCTTTATTCTAGGCAGCTTTATGAAGGAGAGCCTTCATGTATATAGAAGAGTTCAAAGTTCTGTACACATTCACACTACCAAATTTTCAGATATTCCCTAAGCTTTAAAAACAACACTTTCCTCCACTTTAACTACCCTGTCCAAGAGAGTTCCACGCTTTTCTCTTTCAATATATTTAGTTAGGTAAATATGTAACCTCTGTCAAAAATGTCAGGAAAAGCATGGAAAATAACCTATCATTTTACAGAATACCAAATATTAGCATAGATCTATTAAGACCAATTTCTGTGAAGCTCGCTGCTTCTACTTTGCATGACTGGCATAATTCAAAATACTATTGTCTCCTGTAATCTGGTATAATTTCTGCATTTTCTGCAATAAGACAAGAGCTGGAAGCCTTGGGAAAGCTTCTCCTAGATCCAAACTTTGTAGTTTCAGCTTTCAAAATAAAGTTATCATCCTGACCAAATTTTTCTAAATATGGCATAGCCTGGTAGTTAAGTGTTTTTAAAAAATGAGATGTATTTATTTGCAGTTAGAGAATACATATGCCTGCCAGCATTTGAATTGAAGTCTAATTACATTCAGCAGTACCACGGAACTGTATTCCAGCATTCTGAAAACATATTGCCTAAAATCAAAATGGTCTCATTAAAAAGGTCCTCTTTACACTTCTGCATTCTGCACTACCTCTTCATTTGCCATTGAAGGCAAGGACTTTCTGGGATGTTTGTGATTCAGGTGATGAGATGTTTGAAAAGACCAAGAAGTATCCTGCTTACTCACTGTAAAATATAACCTGTAATACCATTGTGGTTTAATTTTGTAGGCAGCTAAACACCATGCAGTCATTCACTCACTCTCATTCACTCACAGTGGGACAGAGGAGAGATTCAGGAAAAAAGTACAACTCATAGGTTGAGATAAAGACAGATTTATAGGACAGATAAGGAAGGAAAAATAATAATTAGAAAAAGAAGATGCATAACAAGTGATGCACAGTGTAACTTCTCACCACCTGCCAAAAAGTGCCCAGCCCATCCCTGAGCAGTAGGTTCCCACTCACCACCCTACTCCCCCAGTTTTATGGTTCAGCATGATGGCATATAGTGTGAAACACCCCTCTGGCTAAATTGGGTTAGCTGTCCTGGCTGCCTCCCCTCTAAATTCTTGTGCACCTCCAGCTTCCTCTCTGGCAGGGCATGAGAAGATGGGAAGTCCTTGCTTAGTGTAAGCCCTGCTCAGCAACAACTAAAACATCAGTGTGTTATCAACATTATGTTCACACTAATTCTAAACCCAGAACTGATACTAGCTAAGTAGTAGCTAATAGGAAGGAAGTTAACCCCATCCCAGCCAAAACCAAGACAAATAAATAATAGAATGAAGTCATAATCAACTCAAGAGTATTATACCAAGTCAAGATTTAACCTAATACACACAAGCAGGACAAATGACAGCACTTATTATCTGGCTTCTACCCTGAGAATGTAAATACAAGCACCATAGGAGGAGATAAGAAGGAGATCTTAAGCCAGGAATCATAGTGGCCATTTTCAGTTATCATGTTATAGAGAAGGCCCCCATATTCCCATAGGCATATTTCTGACTCCCAGAGCTGTTCCTAGCACCTTGTGCATTAAGCCTAGTTTGAGTAAGTTTAAAGGATTAAAGAGACTGGTTCAGAGAATTAAAAGGAGTAGTTATTCTCTTGATTTTATCACAAGCCAAATATGGCCAATTCTAGCAGAGCTGAGTTACTGTTAATGGTAAAAAGCAGTAGTAAAGGCAATAATTTTGGAAGGTGCAGGTTCACCACCTAAAACCATAATGGGTGAGCTTGGACAAGTCTCCTACTTCTTGCCCCTTGGCTACATGGGGAACATAAGCATCTGGTTACCCTATAGAAATATAAAGATAAAATGAGAAGGCAATGGAAGTTGTTTACACACGTTAGACATTTTCTGTGACAAAATTCTTGTTAGGTAGGAACCAATTGATCTCCTCTCTGGTGATCAGTGATAGCACCTGAGGTAATGGCCTGAAGTTGTTTCAGGGGAGGTTTAGGTTGGACATAAGAAAAATGTTCTTCACTCAGAGGGTGGCTGGACACTGGAATAAGCTCCCCAAGGAAGTGGTCAGAGCACCTGACAGAGTTCAAGGATTTGGACATTGTTCTCAGGCACATGGTATGATTCAGAGGGACATCCTGAGCAGGGCCAGGAGTTGGACTCAGTGATCTTTGTGAATGTCTTCCAATTCAGGGTATTCTGTGATTCAAAAAGGCAAGATAAAATGCAGCCCTTTATAATACACAAGTATATGTTAAAACTACAAGTTATGCAAGACAGAAGCTCATTAAAACCAAGATGACCTGACCCACGTGCAAAGGCTATTCAGGCTGAAAGAAGTTGTTCTGGTCACTTACAAAAATGCTTGCAAACATCACTGCTACCTGAAAGCCTTAATACAACATAATTTAGAAATTATTATTATCTTCGAATTTTGTAAAGTCACAGCTGAAGTGAAATCCTGCCCAAGATGGATAATTCTGAGGGGTGTCAGTCACACTGCCTTTGGCTAGAACCAAGTACAATTGGGTTCTAGAAAAAAATAAATAAACAGATCAAGGAAATTAAACTAGCTTGTAATTTACATGTGTGCTGTTCCGTAAACATGCTCACAGTAAAATCATTCCTCCCATCATTCTTTCAAACACTGTTTTTCTTTCTGCTGACCAGTCATTTCAAGCACATCATATTTTTGGCATCTTCCTTCCTGAGACAGAATGAGCTTCTGGTGCCTGTGCCTCATCTGTGCATTGCAAGGTGACATGACAACCACCAGCTTCAAGCTGTGCCAGGCTGTGTGGGACAAATAACTTATCTTAAACTAAAAAGTGGCTTGCTCAAATACAGCTAAATAGCTGTATTGATAAATTTTAGATATTAAACTTGCAGGAACCAATAGCATTCAGAACTTATTCATGGTTTCATTGACTTTCAGGCAGAGAAGGTTTCTAATGGTTCAAAATGGAAATGCAAATACATCCAGACTTCAGTTCAGCAAAGCACTTGAATTAAGAAGTCCAACCCATCTGTTCATGCCTTCTGTACACACTGAAAAAACCAAAGCATAGCACAGCAATTCTGAGAAAAGCACCTTTCCTCAGGGCAATTAAGTTGGTCTTAATGTTCAAAGTTTGGGGATGGTGCTCTTTCCAAGATTTGCTTTATAGCAAATCCATTTTCTCTAGTTCAGATCAAATAATAAGAACATCAGACCTAAACACATTATTCCCAAACAATACTTCAAAATAATTTTTAATTCTATTTTTTAATAATCTTATATTCTTAAATCCAATAATTTACAAATAAAATCCAACAAGATTTATAAGAAGCAGCAATTATGTACTAGCCTAACTGCTGCTGTTATGGGAGGAAAACAGACAAACATTAAGCAAAAATAATCTTTAAGGTCTGAAACTGAAGCAGTAAAATGTCAGGATAAATACAGGTAAAGAATAATTGCTTAGTTTCTTTCTATCTTAATGATAATCAAATAAAGACCAGTCAGGTTGTATTAATTCAAAAGAAGCATGTGCCTTAGAGCAAGTCTGGCTTCTAAATGGTAGCACTAAATGACTGCAAAGGAAGTAGGCTTGCAAAAGACTGATGGATTGTTTTCACTTGTGGAACTTGTGTTTTTATTCCCATAAAAAATCAGTAAAAATACTGGCACTATCTGCATATTCCATATTCTTTAGCTTTTTGGCTCTTTGTCCTCAGTAAATAACTTCCTAAACTATGACTTACTTGACTTTAGACAAAAACAAGACTACAGCTTTCTTCACTCAGGAGCTTTTTCCCAGACTGTTGACTGTTTTCTTTGACATTTCTTTTTAAAAAAATAAGTTTTAGTAAGACTGAGCTTGCAGAAGGTCTATATCTTATTAACACATTTGAGACTACTAGACCAATTTTTTTCAGACCTGGCTTTTCTCCATTAAAGCTCAATGAAACACTGTCAGCCAGTTGCCTGCTTTGCAAGATCATGAACCAATTGCTCAGATTTCTTCACAAAGTGGAGAAGGCTTTTCTTTAGAGGCTGCAATACACAGCTCTTTCAGCATCAGCATGCCAGTAATCCCTCAGATGGCTCAGCTAAGAGAAAGCTCTATGCCCAGTGGTATTGGGTTTTTTATTTGTTTGTAACACAGTGATACTTAAAGGTACCATCTAGGGAATAGGGCCTGCTTGTCTAAATACTGTATTTTCTTATGCATGGGAAAGAAAGGTCATTAAAATAAACTGGAATCTACACTATACACACATCTTACTGCATGAGAAATTAGAAGCAGAAATCAATAAATAATAAGACTCTCACACTTCTTCTATGTTATCTATGTAGTTCCCCAATGTCAATAGTAATTGCAGAACTAAAATTGAATGATAATGACAATACTGCTCATTACAAAAGTTCTTTTCCCAAGTCAGGTATTTTTGCTTGGAAAATCCAAACAAACCCTTTCAGTTCCCTCATACCTAGCCTAACTATCTTCACTACACCCTTCACAGGTTCTGCAGCTTTTGGTACCATCATCTGGTATCATTTTGGTACATCAGAGGACTAAACTGCAGCTTTCTACTGTCATTTACAACCAGCACTAAGTGTACAGTAAAAAGACTAAGTAAGAATGTTATGGTCAGGTTTATGATGCTGTTTGGTTTATGGTCCTCTTGATTTACAATTTATGCATTAGTTATAGTCAAAACTATTAGTTAGAATCAAATCAGTATCAAGTGATACTGACTGAACAACAACCAGTATGTTGCCATAAAACAAGGATAGACCTTGTGCACAGGAAGCATGTACAATATAAGTTAAATCTGATAGCATGGTACAAGAGTTGTTAAACAACCCAAAGACACTTACTAGCACACTGTGATTTACACTTGTCCTAATGACATGGCCTGGTTACCTAAATGCCTTTTGATAGGAATTTTCAGTAACAAAATCCAGAATAAGATAGAATGTATTTGTAGAATAACTTCTGTTAATGATGTACAAAATCCACATAATTAATTCCTTCCACAGTCCTCAAGTTGAGACTTTGTTTTCAAAGTACACCATATAGTTCTCATTTTGTCCCTTTTATTTGCTTTTCCATTATTTCTACCTCTAATCCTGCCAATTCCACACTTACTATGTTTCTTGATATTCCCACTGATACACAAATACAGTATTTCAGGCTCCAGGTAGAAAATAAATGTATGAACAAGCCAGCCCATTTATTGATAAACTAAGGCATAAAAGGAGCTGAACAGTCAGTGCTGTGTCAATATTTCTCAGATGTGTGTTGCAATGCAACCCAGAAAAAAGCTCACAAATACCCTATTATATTCTCCACTGATGCATTTCCCATAAACAATTTTGTTATTTCTCACATTCTGCAAGTTTTACAAGTAAGACCCATGCAATTAATCCCATCTAAAGAGTAGTCTGGTTAATTAATGAAACTATGCTTCATGGGAACACCTCTGACTAAGGCAGGATTACAGCTCTGAGCTCCCCACGCCTCTGGGTTGAGTCACACAACATCCCTT
Organism: Aegithalos caudatus; assembly: GCA_013389925.1. NCBI lineage: Eukaryota > Metazoa > Chordata > Aves > Passeriformes > Aegithalidae > Aegithalos > Aegithalos caudatus. The sequence continues at coordinate 64,160 of WEIU01000497.1, read as the reverse complement.
CCACTCATATCCAATACAGGTTCTGTTGGTCAAGTACAGGGCTCCAGAAATCAGTCAGATATCAGCCAAGCACACTTAATGTAAAAGTGAAATAAAAACAAAACAA
>WEIU01000497.1:18093-32071 GCA_013389925.1 Aegithalos caudatus | reverse complement strand
AAAAAAAAAAAAAAAGTAGGGCTGAAAATACTGGTTAGGCTCTAACCAGAAGAAGATTTTTTCCATTTATCCACTAGCTCTTGTGTGCCTCTGTTTTGAATTGTCTTGTTTCCTTTGATAGACCAGAGGGTGAAAAGAAAGGTGCGTGCATGTGCCCTGACAGCTCCATGGACACAGCTGAGCTCACCAGAGCCCTTGTCCATCAGTGGTGGCACACCTGGGCTCTCTCACAGAGCAGGTCCCCTCTGTCACCAAGGCTGCAGGGGACCCTCCAGGCACTCACTCCTAAGCAGGTGCTGTACTGGAGAGGTGGAAGGGCATACCTGATTAGCATAGGTTCAATATTAGCACAGCTGTATGATGGTCAAGTTGAAAAAGTGTGTGTGTGGTATTTCTACATGTCAAGGTATTTCTTAAACAATTTTGTCTGTTTTGTTCTAGCCATCCAGCTCATTGTTTTTCAGAGTAAGGTGGTCCAGAAATCTGCATGTTATTTAAGGCTCCAGAAAATCTTGTTTTTATCCCACAACACAAGCTTCTTTTTTAGTCCTGTTATCACAGCATAAAACAGTAAAAATTACAGTTTGCATGGTAATGTCTCTGTGACTTCTTCTACTCAAGTGATTGCTCAGTAAAATCACCCACACAAGATTCTCTGAGCCTTTTGCCAGTGCACAGCATGAAGCCTTCCACTATGAACTTGTAAGAACAAATACATCAGAAACCATCTGGTTCCTGGGATCTGTGTCAGTGGGCACAAAACAGATATATCAGCTGGGGGAGCACATTTGGGCCATTCTTAGATCCTAAACTGCAAAATCAGGCTTCCCAAAGGCAACATTTCAAATGCATTTTGATAAGGCATCCTACCAGTTGTGGAAAGTTCTTTCAGATGCAGTGCTAAATTGTGTGCTGGGTATCCTTCAGTCAGGCAGAACTGTCTTCCTGCCCCAAGCCAAGAAGTAGCACCAGGCTCAGGTTGGTACTCTCAGCAAGTTGCTAGTGCTTCAACTAACATAGTCTGACCCTCCACAAGGTTTAAATCCTCAGATTTAGAATAATGTTACCCATCCCCACACTATTTTCTGTCAGTCCATGCCATGAACAGAAAAAACGATGGCCTAGCCACAGAATGTAGCACTAACTGTAAATTATGTCCAGTTTGTTGTATAAAAAAATGGTGCTGCACTCTTCCTCTCCAATGTAATACTCTGAACATTTGCAGTAATTTGCTGCATAATAAAATATTTAATTTGATAATACTTCTCTAGCTCACGGCCTGGATTTAAATGATTTATTAAAGTCCAGTCTCTTCTGCCCTGTTCAACTTCTTACTCCATCCTTATCAGCATACAAATGAGTGAATTCAAGCAGTGTGCTGAGCACACATGGGTGCTGCAAAGGACAGCTGAGTATGAGGGCAAGGGTGTTTTCTATGTTTCAACCTGTATTTATGTTTGCACATACACACATGCTGATAAGCTTGGATTCAGAGAAATCAACTGAATGTGAGCAAAAATGCAATTTATTGGGTCTTTGATTCAAAGGAAATTAATTCCAGGTTTTCCTGAAGAGCCCATTCTTACTTATTCCCTCTTGCATGCCAGCTCTCCCTTCCCAGAAAAGTCCCATTTCCTTCCTGTGTAGTCCTAACCTTCCCGTGGAAGGCTTGGGAAGCAGACTCCAGCCAAGTACCTCTGGTGCTCAGTGAGCTGAGAGAAAACCACAGAAGAATCACACACCATGATGCAGCTCTAGGAAGAAAGCCCTCATCTACTGTAATAGCTGTAACACCTGAGCAGATTGGCATTAAAACAGGATAAAATCTGATACAAAAGCATCTTAACTGCTTGCATTTTGTACCAAATCAGCTGCCTTGTTTTTTTTCATATGGTAAAATCTAGCTGAGTATTTTGGATTAGAGGCTGCATAAAAGACCTCAAGAGCCAAGTTGTATGGTGGTGTTCCCTGTAGTGGTTGTGTTCACAGTCCTGAATTCAGCTGAAAATTATACTCCTGGTCTTCTGAGGACTGTCTGCCTTGTACCCAGTTCTTGCTATCTCATAGTGATTTGCTTTCCCAGCAGGAGTAGTCTCCTGGTCTCTGTATAGGGCTGTCACTGTTGGGAAGTTTCCTTCTCCACCAGCTAGGTTAGCTTTTGCAAAGCTCTACCTCAGTTTCCTCTGTCCTTTCACATATCTCCTCTAAATAATTCTGCTTATTTAATCATCCCTTTGGCCTCCTTCCTCGTTCAAAGAGGGAAGTGTGACAGACACATAAATCTTCAGCTGTCGTCACTTCTCCCCTGGCAAGAAGAAGAACTGACAACCAAGGCTTTTCCCATGGCTGAGCAAACTAGAACCCATGGGCTACACGTTTGCCAGTAAATTAAACCACTAATCTGTTGTGCTTAATTTTACAACAGGTCTAGGCATACTTTCTGCCAGGGCAAATTTACATTCTCCTAAATTTGCTAACTTACAGATATTACTGATTGAGGAGTAGATTCTGTTCTTGTAACGGGATGTTTTTAGCTCTTCATTGCATACTTTTCAACAGGAGTGATCTGTCTCAATTCACTGATCAAAAACTGATCACAACATGCAAAAGGCAAAGCCTGCTGTGGTTAAAGTCAGCAAAGTGCAATGCCATGCAGCTTGTTCTGTTTGTGTAAGTCACTCCAACGCCCAGCATCAATCAAGAGGTGAAAGTTGCTGACAAAGGCCACCTTTCATGAACATTTCCTCATCCCACCATTTTCTCAGCCCTTTGTTTCTCCCCTGGGAAACAAGAGGCTTTTTTGCTTTGCTCCCAGATTCTCCAAAAGAGTGTGTTTCCCAGCAGTGCCTAATGAAGTTCCCTTGAAGCACATCAGAGCTCCCCATCACCTTCTGGTGATGAAAGGGTTATGAAACCTCATCCTTACAATATTCACAGGGAAGAGCACAGAGAGGTCACAGAGCATGGCCTCTGTGCAATGTCCTCAGCAGAGTCACAAACAGCCCAATCTCCTCCTTGCTGACAGCAGTGCACAACTCTTAGCCAAACTCTTCAGTACTTTGTACCCAAAACATGAGGTTATTCAAAGCATGTCATATTCCGTGTTTAGGAAGATTGCCTCCAGATGGGAGAGACAATTTCTTATTCTTCATACATTGTGTGGTAGAACAACTTGTTGCTTCCACTCATTTATTCTACATAACCAAAATTGAATTTTTCACTTGATTATTCAAGCAGATGCACCTGTAAGATCCTTAGCAATAACAGACTTGGATCACCATGGCTCTGAAGTAAGGAAAAAGCCCTGCAGAGAACATGGGCTTATATAATGGTACATTTTCACTGAGTACAGACACTCCTGTAGATTTAAAAACATTTATATTTTTGGTAGACATAGCAGCATCAGAGATTTTTTAATTTCTCAAGCTAATAAATACTAATTTGCATTAATTTAAATTTCAGATTCAATGTTACCAGCAAGTTTGAGATTTTTCTATTGGAGGCAAAGAGATTCCAGTTCCTGAACACCTTTGGCAGGCCTTATTAACAAAAGGCACCCTGTTAAGAAGGCTGCAGAGAGATTATGCATGATCAGATGAAAGCAGGATTAGATATGAATATCTGAATCACACTAAGTGATACCTGAGGGAGGCTGGACACTGAAATTCATATACAGATATTCAGCACTGATCTGATTGTCCTAAAGCTCATGAAACCCTTTGTAGCTCAGGCCTGTGGCACTATGATCACCTTTCTTTAATGCAAAGAGAAAGAAGTGAACATTTAAACTATTTTAAGCTCCTTTTTAATAGAAAATATCTTGAAGAAATAACATTCAATTTTTTTGTTGTTGTTGTAAATTATTTTTTTTTTTAATTGTCATGGTTCAAAAACAGTAGGTGAAAGATTATGGCTGAAATTCATGGAAAAGGGAAACAATATAAATCTAAGTGTTGAATGTGCAAGGGCTCTTCCCTACAAATTTCTCCCTGTTCTGGAGATATTTTTACCCACCTAGACATGTTTGAGAGAAGGTTTGTGGGCAGTGGCCACAGTCAAGGCACCCTCCACTTTTGGCGGCTTTGGGTGGTTTTTTTTTTTGTTTTTTTTTTTGTTTTGTTTTGTTTTGGTTTGGTTTGGTTTTTTGTGTGTGTTTTTTTGTTTGTTTGGTTGGTTGGTTGGTTTTTTTTGGGGGGGTTGTTTTTTTTTTTTGTGTGTGTGTGTTTTTGGGGTTTTTTTTTGTTTTGTTTTTTCTTTTTGGTGGGGGGAGTAGTTTTGGAAGTGTCAAAACAAAATACACACAACTAGTTCTGTCTTTCTGGTCTATAACACAGGTTAAAACACTGAGCTGATGAATAAACCATGTCTTCTACTCTCTGTTCAAACACAATACACTATTTATTTACTCACTTGCTAATAAACTTATGCCTCCTAAAAGAGCTTCTCATACATATTAAAATACATATTTTAATATATTTGCTAATCAACCACCCCCCATCCCATGGATTATCTACCTTGTCCTTTGGAAAGAGAAGACCCCTCTATAAAATAACAGTGATTTTCAGGTGCCTGTCCTGGTTTAGGGCAAATTTTGGGAGGAAACTTCCAAAAGAGATCTCTCTAGAAAGTAGGTTCAAGTGGTTCTTCTCTTTAGTAGGAAAAGATGTCTTTTGAGAAAAGTGGAAAGAACTGTTTAATTAACAAACAAAGTATGCACAAGCATGAAAACCAATAATATTAAATAATAAAACTTCTTGATGTTCTAAGAGATGGCAGATTTAGAAAGCTTTTGACAACTGGGGACATAAGCATCACAAAGTCACCTCAGGACAATGCCTTGTCACAAAAACATCCATCCTTTCTTTATTGTACTGTGAAAATACACACATGCATGTGGTGCAGCTGCAGACTATATCCTGTATACATGATCAATATATTCAGGGTTCTTAAGTAGAATTCCATGTGAAAGAATTATAGAATTATTTAGGTTGGAAAAGACCCCTCAGATCACCAAGTCCAAACATTAAGAAGACAAAATAACATATGGAGTTTGATATTTGGTAGATACTGCCCCCTCCACAAGAGACTCAAAGTTCAGCAGGTACATGATAATTCATTGTTCTTAATTTAGTGCCAAATCTTGGTTATATGGGTCAGAGGTAGCCCCTACTAGGTTATGTAAACCACACATATTCATTGCAAACTGCACTAAAACATTCTTTCTACTATTGTGCCGTTTCAGCAGATAATTTTAAAAAGAGAAACACCTGTCTATATTTAAAACATAGCTAAACTGAAGAGTTAAACACCCTGATGGGGGAAAGTGGAGACACATCCAGACCCCAGAGCAGGGCCCAGTGACAGAAAAAGAAGCAATGGGTGCAAGCTGAAATATAACAAATACAACTTCTACATAAGCAAAAATATTTTACTGTGAGGGTGGCAAAACACTGGTACATGCTGCCCAGGTTGCAGCATATCCATTCTTGGAGATACACAAACCTGACTGGACTGACCCTGCAGGAAGCTGGGGTGAGGTTGGACTGCACCATTTCCAGAGGCCCTTCCCAATCCCAGCCCTCCTGGGATATGGTGATTGTGTGATGCTTGAGCATGTTGGATAGGCACTCATTTTCAGTCTTCATCCCCCCAAAAATACAGAATTGTTATGTGCACCATTTTCCAGCTCAAGATCTTCTGTCCCTTACTGCAGGCTCAGGTGAAAAATAAGGTGGAAAAAGAGCATTTCCCTGAGCTGTGGCTGCTGGCAGACATAAAAAACTCTGACACTGGCAGTACACAGCCTCAATGTCTTCAAGGAAACTCAGACCCAGGAAAGCAGAGAGAAACTCCTCAGGAAGGTGAGCTGTGTCACAGATTCCTGCTGCAGGAGTTCTCACAACTGCTCTGGTGCATTTTTTCAGGTGATTAATCCATGCAGCATGCTGAGCTAGGGTAACTGCCTGCCCCAGCCTGACTGTAACCCTATTCCAAGCACCTGATTCCAAGACATACCAACAGCACATCCACTGGGCACATCTCCATCAGAGGTGCTGCTGGGGTCCAACAGCAGCAGAAAATGGGTGGAGCACTAGTTCTCATCACTGTAAGAACAGAAATAAATAAATTTAAGATTTTTGCATCTAATTATTTACAGATATTGTGAATTCTCAGACTGGGCTGTCAAGAACACCAAGTAGTCTCTTCCCATCTATTCTGAGAAGAAAAAAGAACTATCATCTCCCTCTCTTCCAATACAGTTCTTGGCAAACTGCTAGGAAGTATTTTATGTATTTTTTTAATGCACACATCACTGTCTAGACAGGGGGATATTCACTGAGCACTTATGTTTCTGCATTTTATGAAACTAATAAAGCATATTAAAGAAACTAATGTTGTGTAATGAGAAAAGGATGCTACATAAATTCTGATAGTGACAATCTAAAAGTATTAAAATTGTACTTTTTAGACAGGATTTTCCAAGTCATTGTATTTGATTTCTGCCTGTTGTGTTGTTCAAGCACTCTTATGTGAAAGCAAATCTGTTTGTCCACTGACCAGTCTTTTTGATGGCCTCAGTAAAAAAAATCACAGTTTGTCTCTTTCTCTACACTTCATTTTAGTCTGTAGTGCTCCATCATGAAATTGTTTCCTTTTAGCACGTGCCTCAATCCTGCAAGTGATGCATGCTAACATTGTGGTCTCTGAATGCATCCACTGATCTCAAAAGGAATACTCAGGCTGTGTGAAGTTAAGCACACACAGACATGCTTTCAGGGTAAAGGCTGTACTTGAAATGACAGGGGGAAAGCTAAGGCATTTTATAGGCCAGCTTCTAACCAGATTAGCTTAACAGACATAGGAGAGAAAAAAGGTTTGTCTATTTTAGAGATCAAAATTAATCCATTATTTGACTTTCCAACAAAGTTAAAAATTATTGCTATACCTTTTTATTTGAGTATTCTTGTTGGGAGCTTAATTGTACAATTGTCTAAACAGCCAGCTAGTTTGTCTCTGAATTTATAAAACCCATACCACAGTTTTTAATGGTTTGGTGGGGGTTTTACCACAAATACTATCTTCATGCTTGTAACTTGGAAATTAACTAAAGCAGGAGGAAGAAATTACTTGTACTTCTAAGGACTAAAATAGCTGCAAAGAGTGGGAAAATGTGCCTTAGCTCATTGGTAGCTGCACCTGTAATTATCTGAAATCATGCCTCAGAGTAGGGTCAGGATCCAGGTCCACATCCCCAGTTTCTGGGGCTGCAAACAGCTCTGGTCATCTTTCCCATTCATTGCCCATGGTCTCAGTTAAGAAACACCAAGCAGCAGCCAAGAAGTTAAAATTTTACTGCAGGTATCTATTTATTCTACTGTAGATATTTGTTTGTCAGATAAAATAACTTTAAGTACAAACCCAGATGTACTATTTGAGGTTAACAAAGTAGAGTTGCTTGGCCACAAATGTCATGTTTTCTTGGATAAAAAGTGAGCGACAAAAAAATTCCTTCTTTTCCCCCCTCCAGCCTTGCCTGGGTCCAGCAACTCTGAGCACTGAAGAAACCCCACAAAACCTTTTTTGGGTTCCTAGGAAACTTCCTCTAGCATCTTCGAGGCACTTAGGTCTGCTCCAACTGGACTAAAGTTCTATGTCTCAAGGTGCCAGTCTCCACACTTGTATTATCAACACCTCCATCCCTGGGCAGAGCCAAAGCATCTCCCACAAGAAGCTGCTGGTAAGCCAAGCAGATGTCCCTCCATCCCCTGGTACACAGCACACTGCAATGCTCTGGCCAGGAGGACACAGACAGCTGGGTTTCACAGCCACTGTCAAGTCAAGCTTAAAAAAAAAAAAATCACTTTTGTCTAGAAAATCAAATAAACTGAACATCCATCACAAGAAGACTGGCAAATAAATCTGGAAAAATGCCACCAGGTGTTGAAAGGCTTCACTGCTCTGTGACCAAACAGGAGGTTTTCACCAGTGTGGGAGGTGGGGGAGAGGAAATTGTTTGTAGCAACTCAAATTGTTTTGCTGAAAATGCAAAGTAGCCAATAAATCAAGGCACAAAATACCCCCAGTGACCAGGAATGCATTTGGAGACTCAGGATCAAGGTGAGGCAGTCCCTTGTGAACATCTGCATCCACCCAGCTGTTCCAGAACCCCATTTGCAGGATCCAAACATGAAAGGAATGCTTCAGCCAGAGGAGGACATACATCAGCACTGATGACTCACCCTTTTATAGCCAACAAAGCCCTGGCTAACAGATGACATCAGGTGTCACCTCATGACACAGCTTCTTGCAGGGTTTTGGACACCAGAAAGGGCTAAGCACAGATCTGTGCCACACAGGGCTGCAAACAGCAAACAGCTACAGCCTCTGTGGCTGAGACACACAGGTAGAGCAGGACAAAGGCAGGCACTCCACAGGATTATCAGGCCATGGGATATAGCTCCTGGACCATATTCAGTGGCAATATGCAAGTAAATACCTTCAAAAGTTTTTTACCTCCCTCCCTCCCTCCTAATTCTGCAATATTCACTGTTCCCTGTCCAACTATAAGGGCTGGGCAACATCTCTATGAGGAATTTACAGAAGCATGGACAAGAAAGGCAAAGATGGGGTGAAGGAAAGTAAAGGACCCATTCAAATGAAAATAAACCTGGATCACTATCCTGTGTGCTCAGGGACACTTCCACCAACCACTGGTCTCCTCTCAACAGCTGCTTCCCAAACCTGGAACCAAGCCACTCCAGCCAGCCCCTCACCCTAGGAGGAAGTCCACATTGATTGAGTCCCTTTATAGGACCCCCAGGCTTTAAAACACTCTTTCCAAGTGTTTTAAGACAAGATGTTTCTATTCTTGGAATGGAGAAGAAAGCCTATTGCCTCTAAGACAAAAGATCCAATCAGCATCTTTCTTTTTCTCAGTACCTCTCCACACTGGGAGGGATGCCAAGGAGCAGGATAACATTTTAAGTCTGTGTAAATACTCTGCTACCAGCAATTCCCTAAACTTGTCTGCTACCTATAAGCAGTCTTTAGGTAAAGAGTAACCATCTGCCTGAAAGAATTATTGTTCTTCACTCTTATGTAAAAAGCCAGGTTGCACATGTTTATCTGATGGCAAGTCCTTCCTATTTTAGACCCAGATCTGTTAGTCTTGGGAGACAAATGTCTGTAATAGTTTAACCCTTCTCAAGCCAATCAACAACATGGATGAGATGACAAGTTTTCACAGCCAGTCTCACAAGGCAGCCTGACATCTTGTTAATTGGTGCAGTGCCTCCAGGAGAAGGTGCTGGGAGAACTGAGGAGGCTTCTGCTCCCACTTCTGTTCAACCTTCAACAAATCCCCCCCGCCCCAGCTTCTCAGCCTGAGGCTGGAACTCTGTGTTTCTGCTCCTTAATGAACCTGTTGTTGGGATGAAATGTGATGAGGTATGTTAAAATCTCCTGGAAAGAGCTGCAGGTGTGTAAAATCTTAGTTTGTATTTGTGACTTTGGCTGGTATAAATATGTAATTGCAATTAAGTAACACAGCCAAAAAAATTTATCTTTGAATCAGTGCATGGACTATGACCCACAAATTCTAGAGTGAATACAAAATGTCTAATGAAATTCATCTACTACCAAGCACTAAGTAATTTACTGAATGTCTGATAACATTAGAGAATGATTAGGAGGGGTCTTGGAAGAAACTCCTGTGGCTTTGCCTCCTTCATAGCTTCCCATTGCTTCAGAGACACAGATTATGGTTTCTAGGGTAACTAGACATACACACACACAAAAAAAGGACACATTGTCTAGTTTGGTTTCCTGAGAGTGTCAGAGCATTGTCAGGCCAGAAGCATTGCCTAAACACGATTATGAAAGAGATTTGTAATTTATTTAGCCACTTATTTTAATTCACAGTCACGCCTTATGTACCATGTTTTGTTTTAAGGGTAATTCTCATATTTAAATGTACACTTTCTAACAAATAGTGAAACTTTAAAACTCACAGACCATTATTAAAGACACACAGAAGACAGATGGTGTTTGTGTACATTGTGTATGTGTGTATCTTACTACTGAGTGAGTTTGTACTTGGCTTCATGTCACACATAAACACAAAAATTTGAATAAACATATGACTTTCCTATGGTATTTATGTTTCTGTATGGTTTACATGCATGCACACACCCAGAAGACAGACCATTTCAGATCACAGCATTTCACACCGTGGAGGGGAGAAAATTATGCAGGTGTAAGAGGTGTAAGGGCCAAAAATAAGGCTATGCTTGTATTATCCTTTATAATAAAAGTGACTTCTCTCATTCAGTGTTTGCCAGCCAGGGTTATGGGCACACATACGTGCTCCCACATGCACACTTGTGCTGTGGCTCTGATAGAACTCTGCTCCACTTTCTTTTTTTGGAAACCAGGAGACACCATGCAGCTCCTGCAAAGCCCAGAGGGCACTGCCACCAGGAAGGCTTTGGGCACACCAAATATTTTTCACCTACAGAGTGGACACTCCTACCCTCTCCTCTCCACACTTCCAAACCTTCATGACTCCACCTCTTCAGGACCCATATTTCCCACTTACCAAGGTCTGTGTCACTCAGAGACAGCATTCCTTCCTCCTTCCACTTGCATCAACACTTAGGTCACTGATGCCTGGACACACAACCAGTTATCAGTCTGCCCAGCACTCAAGGACCTAAAGGTGGTGTACTGGTATGTTCTGGTTGGGACAATGGCAATGTATCAAACTATCTGGGCATGTTCTCAGGCACAGAACAGACTGTCAGGTCTGCTCAATCACTGCAGAAGCCCCAGAGTGGTTTTGGCCCATGCAAACCTGCATGGAGTGTTCCTGGGTAGGGCTCAGCAGCCAGAGCACTCCAGCAGCCACTCCAAGCAGATTCCATGAAGCCACCCTGTCTTGCCAGGACAAGGGGCTGCTCAAAGTCCTCAGGGCTGTTTCCTGCCAGATGGCCCCCATGCCAGACCATCCCCAGACATATTCAATTTACTAGCATAAGCAGGGCCTTTGAGACTTTCACAGGTCAGGGCTAATCACCCCAGGATGCTTGATGAAGCCACAGTCAATGCTGATGAGCTGATTTTTTTCTAATCATTCAAGGTGTTTAGCTTCCATACTTAATATGAATAAAGCAAATGCCTTGCAGATGTCTTGTACAGATCATGTTGTTTAAACTTAAATGTATTTTTTTTACACTCTCACCATAAATATTGGAACTTCTAGTATGAGAAAACTTCCAAGCAAAGGAGTGTGAATCCATGACCAGATATTAGTAATGCAGTACCCTAAAATGACATGAGCTGAATCACTCTACAGCAGTTTTTCATGCCCAGTGCTACTCTAAGCATCCCATACCCTGGTGAAATCCAAATAAAGGAAACCAACCCAGGTTACTGTCCAGCCAAGAGCTTGCAATAAGAAATAATTTAACCTTACCTTTTCCTGTGGAAAGGCTGATTTCTTCTGGTAGTCTTCATACTTGAAGAGTCTCTAAGTGTCCCAGTTACCCAGCCAAAATTGATGGCAAATATCTCTAACACAGGTTAACCAAGCCATGACAAGGCCAGAGAGTCATTTAATACTACGGCCCCAACTCTTCTGAGCAAAGAAAGACCACAAAGAAACCTGTGGCTTTTCACAGGGCAGCAGCAGGAGTTTTGATAGAGGTAGTTTAGAAGATGTCTGAAAACTTGCTATTTTATATCAGGACAGTGTTCAGCAATACTTTCAAGCCAGACAGGTGCTAAGCCAATGTGGAAAATCAATAGTATTAAAATGGTATTTAAGCAAATGAACAAACAAGCATAAACCCCACCCAAAACTAAGAAACTGTGTATACACAAAAATATAGGTGAGATGAAAAGTTCAAAGAGTTTGACCATACATGTATATAGAACAATTGGAATGTTTTACACGCAGCCAGCATTTTCTGACTTGAGAATAATTAGAAAGGATTCAAGATGCCTAATTCCCACTTCCAAGTGGTGTCAGGCACTAACTAAACTGTACTGCAAGCACCAACAAACTTGCATTTCCTGTTCTTAAATGTTTTGAGGCTCTCCAAGTTTTAACTGCTGAACTTTGAGATAGAGATCATAGTAAGAGCAGCAGAAGAGAACAAAGGGAAGGAAAGCGCAGTTGAAGCAGAAGCTTAAACCAAAGCATTTAATTGCATGTTGCTGATGTGCTTAAGAGGACATAAAAAAGGGCATTATAAAGGATTCAAAGCATTTTAAGGGTGAGGAAAGAGGGGAGGAAGAGACAACACTTCAAATAAACATTACGTGGAGAGGATATATCTAATAATTTATTGACCTTCAGTTTCACATTGTGAAAAAAAAAGAGAGTTTTACAAAATCTTAAGACAAAGTAGCAAACAACATAGACAATTTTACTTCTACTACTTGCAGTTTTCCTTTAGCACATGAACCATATCTTCAATGGCCAGGAATGGGAACATAATTCTGTTCTAATCACTCTTATTCAGACAGGTGTCAGACATTGAAAAGGGGCTGCACAATTATACCAGAAGAGGAAGGCTGTCATTTGTTACATGTTTCTACAGTAACCAGCCTGCAAAATAAGAGGAACCTTCCCATCTTATGCCAGGGTTTTTGTGTGCACTCTGCTGTGAACTGCATTTGCCTCTTAGTCTGGGGTGTTTCGCAGGACTGAAATGGTCAAGTAGTTTTGCCAGGATTCCCATAACAATTCATACAGCAAGAGCCTAGTGTATTCCCTGCAGAGCCAGAGGCCCACCCTGACTTCAGTTTCCTTCAGCCTACACACAGGAATTAATTGAGGACTTGAAAGCAGACCATAAGTTTGGAAACAGCTGCAGAAAATTCATCCCACTTTTGGAAGCTGCACAGTGCTACAAAACAGATTTCATAAGCTAAACAGTCAGCTGCAAGGCAGCTTCACCTCTGGACTCTGATCAGCCTGACAGAGAACACAGATCTCAAAGCTACATGTCCTTATTCAAACACAGGGGCCCCTGGGGACCCAGTTCTTTACTTCCTTGTACCTTATGTAATTGCTAGTGCCTGGGGAGAGGACATGCAAAACACAGGAAGCCTGATTTTATGGCTCCCTTCACACTCCTGAGTGATCCACAAGATGAAAGGCAACAAAAAAATCCAAGGCTGTTTGCTTCAACGTGACAACCTGTGCAGGTACAGGGATATAGAAAGGAGACTATCCTAATCTGTGTTCCTATTGCTAAAGGCCATCTAAGGGGATGCAAGGGTAGAGAGGCTGTGGGTTTAAATACTTTTTTAATCTACCACTTCAAGGAATCAGTTTCATCATTAGAACTATAATTTTATCACATCTACATCTGGAACTCACCCTTTTAAAAACTGCAAATGACTGCCGATTAATCAATGTTCTCCCGGTATTCACAGAACTCCAAACGCTTTATTTCTGAAATGTAAAGAGTCTACTCCAAACAGCAAATCAAATGTAAGGCAGAGCAGAGAAACTTCCAGTGACCAATGTAAACACTTTCAGATGACAAAGCTTTCACAAATACAGCTACATCACTGTCACACAGAAACGCAAGCATCACCAATGTGACTATTTTTGTTTTGCATGCACACATGCAGCTGTTTACTTATACCACAGCACACACCAACCATGTTACTGAATGTGCCAGTTAAATTGGGCTCCAGAAACATTTAACAGAAAACACAATACAATACAAGCTTCATGACAGGATCTGGCAAAGAAAGTACCTGTGAAACACAAGCTTCTGAAATTCCTAAGAAAAAGAGTAGCTTCATCTCTGTCCAAAGAGCAGAAAAATAAGAAACAATTTTATTTTAAAAAAATCAAAGTTTGGTTTCTCAGGATTATCTGAGGCTTCTGAGCAACCAAGTGATTAAAGACACACCTGGATTAAAAAAAAATTAAAAAGCAGCAGAGTTTGAGGGCTTTTTT
>WEIU01000497.1:6709-18078 GCA_013389925.1 Aegithalos caudatus | reverse complement strand
TTTTTTTAAGATAAGAGGTTTGAAACTCATTTTCTATCCCCATAAGAATTTTTCTAGAGCACTTGGGTCTTTGACATCTGGCCACTCAGATCATCTGAAATCCAGATGGATGAGGCAATCCAGTCAGTGCAAAATTACTGCTCTTTCTTATTTTTTTTTTTTTTTCCTTAAGACTTCATCATTAACCTATATTGAGGTTTTTTCTTTTGTTTTTATTCTTGAATCACCATTCTCCACTCCTTCAGGACAATGTGGCTATGCTGCAGGTAACCCTCCTCCAACCCAATAAATAAATAAATAAGTTTGGACAACGACTTCATCTGGGCTTGGTATCCAGAAGCTCTTCCACAGTATTTGCGTTGCAATCAGGAAGCGGCACAAAGCGTGTGTTGCAAGAGACTTTGGCTATTTCCAGGTTAGAAATTGAAAGGCATGACCAACAAGTGAAATGTTGCAAGGACACCATCTACAAGACACACCACATGCAACCCAAGGAGCTGGTGGCCTGAGAAAGTGACCTCCATGGCTTCTTCCTTTAGCTCATGTGTAATTTAAAATCCTGTCCTGTGATCCTTCAATTTCTGACTGGGAAGCCACTCCTCCCTCCCACCTCCAACTCTTACCCAATAGTTTTCTTTCTTTGTGCAGCAGAGCAAGTCAGCAATCACAATATGTGCAAAACATACAATTCACACAAGCCCTTGCAACATGAAGACAATTGCAGGCATTGTTTCAGCATGCAAGCACTGAACAATAAATAACTATATCTACAACAAGTAACATAATAGGAAAGGGACAGACTGAATTATAAATACAGGGAGGAACAGGAACAATGAGTATTTTCGGGATGCAATGTGTTCCCCACTGTTGCAAAAACATTTCACCACTGGACTGGTCCTTATGAAGCAGAAGGTCACTTACTGCACACAGGACAATGCACAAGGTATAACACAAGGTGTAACAGGTGCTGTAGGCACTGCCCACAGGCAAGCACACTGCAGTCAGCAGAGCTCAGCAGCACTACTGCTGTATCTTCATTCACAGCAGCATCTTGCTGTCTCAGACCTGGCCTGCTTCCCCTGTAGCAGGCACTGACACTTCAAACCACCACCAAGAGAGGTGACAACCACTTGGAATTTCATGTAAAAGCAGAGGGGTGTGTGGAAATCAAGTGCTGTGTGGTGCACAGCTAAGAGAAGTTCTATCTCTGTTGTTTTAATCTTTGAAGGGCTGATTAACATCGGCATTAATCCACAATTAGCAAGGACCAGATCACAGGTTTGTCCATTCATATTTAAACCACACGTAGAAGCACTGAAGACAGGGGCTTCTTCTCCCATTCTTTCATGTCTAGGTTGGATAATTTACAAGGTGCAGATGATTTTCTTCAAATGCAAGAGATGCTGAATTATTTTTCTTCATTAAAACTTCTCCACATCTGAGGTTCCAATTCTCTTCTCCAAATAAAGGAACAAACTAAAAGCATGGGAAGAGGTGGAAGGAAAGGAGAGAGAAATGACTTTAAAGGTTTTGCTGCAACAATATACCATGAAGTTTTTTTTTAGATGCCAAAGAAAAGTTAAAAGCTAGGCTTAGGATACAACCCAGTTGATGAGCTTCCCTGCCCATCCTGAACCTCAAGGTTCTTGTGCAATACCCCACTACTAATACATAAACTAGTCAAGAACACAATTATTTAGGGTCAGAGTCTGACTTTATTATTCTATTAACCCTACTCTGCAAACCATCCTACTGATTGCAGAGAGACTAATTTTTTGGGTATAAATTCAGTCACTTGAAATCTAAATCCAAGTGGCCTTATACCCTTCAAAGTGATGAACATGTCATGTACTCTGCAAGCTTCCCCATTTTTATGTTACCCCAAAATCTTAAGAGTTTGTGGACTTGTTTCAAGCAAACAGCCTTTTGTAACTTCTCTTTCACAAAAAATCCACATGAATACTCAGTGCAGAGTTTTTTCTGCACGTTAGCCAAAACAAACCCGGTTGGAGCAAAGTAAAAGGGAAGGTGAAGGTGTCTTGCCCCAATACCTCTGTTCACCTTAGCAAATTCTGAATTGAATTTACTCACAGAGAAAGGACCACAGAATTCCCTTATTTAAAATAAACTACTTTTCATTTAAGCAGAATTTTGCTTTACTTCTTTTTATGCAGCAATATACCACCCACCAATAAATCCATCCCAGAGTCCTTTATAAAATCAATTATTCAATGAGAAACTCAGCCTTTGGATGCTGAGATTGTGCTTTGCTTTTTCACTGTGAAGCTGTATCAAAATTCCAGCTCCCAAACCATCATCAGTTCATTACAATAATTTCTGACAGCACTGCTAGAATTTTAGAAGGCAAATCCTACTTCATTACAATGTAGATGAGCTCTAGCACACTCAGACCCTTTGAACACACCACATCTCTCTCAGGCTGTGATGTCTAAGAACAACAGAGAACATTCACAGGAAACAACCCAGCCTACATAGCAGTCCACAGTGTTTCTGCAAGTGTGGGCTATTTTTTTTTAATGTCTAAAAAAAGGGTCCACTCAGTGTTGATTAGTCTATTCTAGACATTCTTCAGCATAGCATGACATTCTTCCCCTCAAAACAGACTATTAACACTGAAGTCAAAACGGTGTTTCTTGTCATGCGATGAACTTTAAAAAAGTTATAAACAATTCCAAAGCAGAGGGGAAAAAAAAGCCCGACTCAAAACTCCCAAGTCTGAGGAACAAGACAAAGCAGACTGAAGTCTTCCTAAAAGCTGTCAGATTGGGGCCACACAGCACCATGAAAACAGAGTAATCACAAGTAATTTCCTTTTTGGCTCTCCCACCCACTGACAAAGCAGCAGGAGTCAGTAGGAAAAAAAACAACCTACTTGCTGGATGAGCACACAGCACTGGAGAGATTTAAGTCTATAGCTACATTCAGTTATCTTGTGTGCTAGTTAAGCCAGTTATCTTGTGTGCTAGTGAAGATAAAACACTGGCTTTTAACAAGATACTGCAAAGTAAAGGAAAGCTTTTTGTACCGTTATGTTCGGAGAACTCTTTTTCAAAATAAAACACTCCTTCATGCACTGTAAACTCCAGAACAATTAAGTCAGACTCAGAAGAATAAGTCAATATTTTTCTTGGCACAGACCTGAATCCAGGCATTCAATACTGCTGTTCTGATAACACTGAGAACTGCATCAAGTCAGTAATAATACAAATTAACTGAAGATATCAAGATGTAGTTCCCAGCTAGGGAGGAAGCTGACACAGAAATGAGGGCTTCCATTTGCTTTGAGGGGAAAGCTACTGCCAGTAACCAGGACCTGGTTAAGTCTCTGGAGTCTGCTGTGCTTCCAAAGAAAAGTCTAGGGAAAAAAATGTAGGGAGAGGGCAGAGAGGAGTGGGAAAAGGGAGAGGGCACAGAGGTTATTTTCAAGGCAAACAACCACCTGAGAGAAGGGCATCATGGCACAACACTGCCCAATTTCACACTAGATTTCAAAGCTGAGCTGCTGCTTTGCATGGGCCCAACCTTGTATTCTTTACTCAATCAAAACTCCCAGTCAGCTGAAAGGCAACTACATGAGTAACTGCACTATCTACACTGCTTCAAAGACCTCTGGGATTTGCATTTACTGCAAGAGTCAGGCAAATGTCTACTGCTGCACAAAACACCAAAAAAACTCCCAAATGATCTGTCGAAACAGAAGAAGCTAGAGGAGTCTTTACACACAAGTTCTTCTTCCTATATTCTGGAGAACTTCTTCAGTCTGAAGTTATAGGTAACCCAGAGGCACACGTGTAGCTTGTTTATTTACTGCAACTCTATTTATTTGCCTTTTTCTTATAACCTGTCTGTTTTCATGGTACAATATACAATGTACTATATACATTGCTCAAACCCAAAAAGAAACTACCATTCACAAGGCATTAATTATTTAGGATCAAGGACATCACTATATTTATTTGGCTGGCAGTAACTGATTTTGGACTAAAGTTACAAAGAGGAAGTGGGGAATAAAAGTAACACAAATGGGAATCTGCCAGGTTTGTTGCAAAATACACAGAATAATAGCAAAGATCTTCTCCCCTTTTCTCAAAAATAAGAAATGCACAACAACCAACCAAGCAAGACCAAATTCAGACTTGCTTGTGAGAAGATACAATGCTGAAGTTGCATCTGGTAAGAGCCTGGCCCATTATGTATAATTAAATTGTTTTGGAACAGTATGTGCTATAGACCAGTAATTATTTCAGGCTGCAATATTAATTACACATCCTCCTGACACTATACCTAGTTCAACATGCACAAGTATTTTGAAAAATCTGTATCTTGAAGTGTAACAATGGAGAAAATGAAACCTTATTCCATGCAGATGCAACCATACTGTCTAGCTGAGATTGAAGATTAGGCCTGAAGTCCTTGTAAAACACCTATCATGATACAGCAGCTTTATCTAAAGGCTGTCTGCATGGAAATTCAAGTGAATTCACTATCAGGCTTCAAATCAGAATTTACTCTATCTTTTTTTGGGTACTGTTACTGGACACACAGTGACCTAGTCTCAGTCATCAGAAAAATGGCACTGGAACCTTTGTTTAGCATGCATTTAGTTCTTAAGAGCCACAGTCAATTTCCAAAAGATTATCTGCATTTTCCCACAAGTTCAAAACGTTACTTTTGCTCAGTCCTTTACATCTAAATCATGCAGGAAAAGGCCTTGTAAAAGTAGATGCAAGACATGTGGTAAACTACTTCCAGGATCTGGTGCTGTCACAGACACAGTGCCTGGCTTACAACAGCCCATGAGCACACATGTCTCAGGTGATCCAGATGTAAAACTGCATCAAACATACTCACCCCTCCTCAGAGCTGCTGCTGAAAAGGTTTTTGAAAAGCATTATTACAGAGAGGTTCAAAGGTGTTATTTCTTACCTGATAACCTGTAATTGCCAACATACACACAATTAGGAGGGGAGGTGCTTCCATGTGCTGACAAACGCCGTGGGAATCAGCGAATAGGGCACAGTTGTTATGCTGTTCCATACATCTAACGTGGGATCGTAGCAGTCCAAAGTTTTGCACCTCTGAATGCCAAAGTAGCCTCCAACCACATACAATTTGTTTCCAGATGCCACTGCATGGCAGCTCATTCTCTTTGCTGTCACATCTCCCACCTTAGTCCACTGGTATGCCTCACTGTTGAATTTGTAAGCGGAGCACGCGGAGAACTCCGTATCCCCACCCATAATAAAAATCTGGTTTCCCAGAACAGCTGCAGCCGTGTAGCGCCAGGGCTGGGGGCAGGTGGCTGGTACTGTCCATCTGTTCTCACACTGATCATAGCACTGGACTTTGGGCAGCTTGTCATGGCTAACACTGGTACCACCAAAAGCAAACAGCTTCAGCTTTGCACTGACCACAGCTGCATTGCTCACCCCCTCTCGCAGCGGGGCCACCATGGTCCATTTGTTGGTCACGGGGTCGTACTGCTCTACTTGCTTTAAGGATACTGAAGGGGAAGCTGGGAGGCAACCAGTTGCTGCAGTGTGCCCTCCTACTACGTACAAACAGTGCTTCAGCTCAGCAGAGCCATGGCCAAACCTAGCTACCAGCATGGGAGCAGCCTTGGACCACTCCTCATGGAGGGTGTCATACACCCACACATCTTTGGAGACCCCATTTTCTGATCCTCGTCCCCCAGTGATATACACCTTGCAGCCTATGGCACAAGCGCTGAACTCTTTCCGTGGGCTTGGAATGTCAGCCTTTGGAATGATCTCCTTTGCCTTTTGATCCACCAAGTACAGCTTGTCACACATAAAGGTCTGGCCACCCAAAAGGAAAAGCGAGTGGCCAGTTTTTCGGGGTCTGGCACACAAGCTGGTGACCACTCCATCGTTCTGTAAGATCTTCAGCTTGCATCTTATTGATTCTTCTACAATCTCCTTGCTTTTCCTTTGCTTGGTGATAAGTTCTTCCATGGCCACGTTCTCCATAAGGTATATGGCTGGCAGGAGGGCCAGTCTCACCGTCTGCAGCAGCTCTGGCAGGTAACAGTGGCGCTTACTCAGGTCATAGTTGACCCAGTTGATGGCTGATTCATAGACCAGCCTTTCATCTTCAGTTTCTAACTCTTCACTGGAAAGGAGTTGCACTACCATGTCTTTTGGCAGCTGCAGGAAGTCTTCACTTTTGCTGATACTCTGGAAGTTGCTAAGGCACATCCTCCAGGAGAGCTCATACAGCTTGGTACACTGATGAGCATCCGACAGCAGCAGCATACCAAGACAGTTGGTGGGGTGAAGGTTTTTCTCCAGAAATTCTGCACAAGCATCCCGAATGTCCTGAAACTCCAGCATGTCACCAGCCTCCAGCAGTGACTCCGCATTCTCCTCGTTGATGATAACTCTGGAGGAATACGCATAGTCCAGAAGAAGCTCCAGGACTTCTGGGTGAATGGAATTGTGAAAGTTGACCTCGCTGTCCTGGCTCTCTTTCAGTCCTCCACTGAACATCGCTTCGAAGTAGCGGCTACAAGCAGCCAGGACTGCCCTGTGGCAGGGGAAGGATCTGTTCCCAGCATGGAGAAGCACATCTGTAAAGAGACGCTGCTGACGCAGGAGGTTCAGGTGAGTAAGGACACTATCAGCATAGGATGACTTGTGGAACAGGTATATGTTTATGGAGCCAGTGCTGGCCCTGGACTTGCGATTTTCATGCATGCTGACCGACATTTTCTTTCACACCTACAAGCAAAAAAAATATTTAATATAAATAAAAGTCAAAATCATTGTTAGTTTATGCATCAAAAAGTGTGTCTCTTATTCACTATAGGATGGGAGAGAAAAAGCCTTAATTTACAGCTGAGTGGACAGAGAATTACATCTACCTTTGGCATGCGTTTATTTTTTTGTAAGATGAGATTCATAAATGACATAGTCTAAATTCGTTGCCCAAGAGCAGGTTTATCTTGGGAAACCTGATCTCCAACTTTCATAGCAATGCAGTAAGCAAGTAAGTTGGAGAGAGAAAATGAACCAGGACTGATTTTCTCACCCTTCCCCAACCTAGACCAGCTGATTCATTACATACATACACATGCACACGCTTGAAACATTCTCCTGTACTGAATCATAGCAGGAAGAGCTACCAGACAGAATACCTAAGGAATGTCAAAAGCTGCAGAGGGAACAAAAACCTACTAATCCCATTAGGAAGCTTCCCTTTGGTATAGTGATTCCATATGCAACAGCACAAAATGAAAGAAAAAACCCACCCAAACTTTAAAGTAAGACCCTGGTATGAACATACATTTAGACTTGTGCAACTGTAAAAAAAATATGATTAGTAAATTCTATAGATTCCACCTTTATTTCACACAATTCAGTGTCTGCTTGCTATAGTGATATAGCATATCCACAGGCAGGGTCAACATAAAAACATTTTGACTATCATCTGAAGTCACTGGGACACTGCCTCTGAAGACACCTGGAGAGTCAAATCCTCAGAGCTTAAGCCATTAGCTCATTCTGAAGCTTTGAGGAAGCATAAAACAGAACATACCTATCCTGCCCTATTCCTAACAAACAAAACACTACTCAGATCCTGTTTTGAGGTGAACGTTATTGTTGCCTTCCATGATATACAGGTCTATGTATAATTACAGCAGCATATTTCCAAATTTAACTAAGAGTCAAGTCAAAATAGTATATACTGTAAATATATATACATATATGTGGAGTATAGGGTAAGGGTGGAATATTCACAGCAGTATAAAGCTCCTGGTCAGAAAACCACAGTGCAAATAGTAGGAGGTGAAACATACATAACACAGTGCAAGCTTTGGCTGTGACTGGTACTGCAATAATCCCACTTCTCTCTCTTCAAACTGCAGAGAAAACTCAGAGAAAGCCAAGAACCAAATTTCCCTAATTACTATGCTATTTGCATATCCAGAGTACCTTTTACTGCACCTTCAAATAAAGAACTGGCCAAAAGGGCTACCTGGAGAGCATGTAATGTCCTAAGTCAGAGCATGACCTGGGGCCACTTGAGGAGATTTTTAATGTGGATATACTTTGCAGTCACACAGACATTTTCGTATACTTGAGCATCTTTAAGCAGTACGGAACTGTAGAATTTTATTCTCACATTTCACGCTTCAAGATAATACAAGAGCTTAACAAGCCTCAAAAATAGCACTTTTTAATACACGTATTTTTCTAGATTCATGTGACCAGAAACATTGAGAAAATCAAAACCACATGTTTAATTTGGACAGCAGGCTCCATTTCAGAACAAGCAATCTGTGTATATGGAACATGCAACACCTGCAGTCTAACTGCAGCACAGCCAGTACCACCATCTGTGCTAATGTAATTGATTCACCATATTGAACAACAGCAAGTTTGTGATACACCTTTTTCTTCAATTACAGCAAAAAAAAAAAAAAGCCCTTAAATCCAACTTAAAGTAAGGAATAGAGAGACACCCTACTGTAAAACTACCACAGCCCATTTCCTTTAATATGAAACACGATTTGCCTGATAAAACTTAACTGGGATTGAACTGAGCAGGTAACACTGCCCAATATATGGTGCACAATCCAAAGTCATCCAAAACAGAGTGGAGTCCTGCACATCAGAGCTACAAGGCAGAGTATCTGCCTCACTCTACCATGTAAAAGCTTAGAAAGGGATCATACCAGTGCTCCCTAGACCAACCTATTAAATGCACTAAGCACAGAACAACTCAAGGCAGCTAGTCTGCAAAACACAAACTCTTTAACAAGGAAAATTAAATGACCTTTAATGAAGTTGTATTGTCTAGCAAAAAAATACCCAGATGGCATTTGAGGATCTTGACCACTAATCTCAGACTAAAATAACCCACTTAACCTATAGCCAAAAATAAGATACTAACCATTTACAGGTTGAAATCTCCTGGAACTGAAGGATTACAGAAAGGTCATAGCCTGAAATACTAGTATACAAGAAGTGGGAAGAGACAAATAGGAAGCTGAACACTTTACTGCCAAATTTTTCAAACTTTTCCAGGCTCTTTACTGTTTTAAATGCTGTAACAATGCAAGGCACAGTATTCACTAGATCTTTACAGGCAGGTTTTCCCTACACTGAGGACTTACTCTTTCAAGGGAGAACTCTTTTCTCACCAGGGAGCAGGATGGGAGCTAAACACCCCACTGATCAGAGACAACAGAACAACCAGTATCTGGATATGCTCACTGCCCCCCACCCTCCACTCCAGTTAACTGAATGTGTGTGTAGACATCATAGTCTAGGCATGTCAGGATCTCTGTGAAAACACAGGTTCTTCTCTTTGCCCCCACATATTGGGGGATTTCAGTGTATACTGAAAACTTTCTTTCATCATGCATGCAGGGTTCAGAAACAGGGCAGGTAGAGTTCACATCAGAGGCTTCAGATGGCATTTAAGATCTTTCACCAGGCTGTGTACCCCCATGAGCAATGCTTGTTCAGCACCATCCAGAATGAGCCCATAACCACAACAAAATACAGGCAAACATAAAAAAAATCCCACCCTGCAGTTATGCATACAGCGGAGGCTGGTGAACTACAGACCACATGCAGAGGGGAGGAACAGATCACTGTCTGTTACCCAAAGCCCACCCACAGCCTTAGTACCAAATACCACTGTAAAAAAAATTAAAAATTTGTATAAAAACCCCTCTCAAACAGCTACTGAATAAGGCACTCAGCATTTCACCCTACTATAACAGAAGTCTTAGTCTCTTGGTGAGAAGTAGATTTCACATATGCTGGCTGTTCTGTAAGATTGCCTTTATCATCATAACATCATCTATTGAGAGGAATTCAAAATATGTCAATTCACATTTAAGATAAGCTAACCTATTTCCCCAAACAGAACAAAGATACATATCTATATACATCTTTTTCCTCCAGTGTGATGATGAGATGAGACTGCACATGGACTAGCTGAACAAACACCCCTAGAAGCAAGTATCATCATTCTCTAACAGGCAGTGTTTCTGTAAATAGACTTTCTGAGTCTCTGGCAATTAGGTCAATCCAAAATCTTTTAAGAGTACCGAAATGCAAAAATGACAGCTCCAATTCCTCTGTTTGGTGCTGGAAATTATGCAAGCCACAAATACTTCAGCAAAGGTAATTTACAGTCAGTGATCAAGTGTTCATCTTGAGTAATATTAGCCAATTCCCTTCAGGCATTTTTTTCCCTTAGAAATAGTATTTGTATGTAAAAGACAAGAAGTGGTCAGTAAACTACAGATATAGATTTTATCTAGGAACAGAGGTTGAACCAAGACTTTGATTTATAATTACACTTCAGCAGGCTACTTGTCACAGCAGCCCAGTAGTAAACACTACTTAAAGACTAAACAACAGGCTCCTTGTCCTACTTAACAGTTCTCAGCATGCAGGTCTCAGCCTAAATCAAATGAAAAATTAAGTATTTTCAAGTTACTGACACATCCCCGAAGCACGCTCATTTAAATACGACTGTGTAATTACACAGTGGTGGTTGCGTTTTTCTTTAGAATCAGTGAAACAGCTGAAAGAGAGGAAATTTACCAATCATCCCATCCATGTAACAAACACCGCTTTCAATTGCTAAATCTGCACCGATGCTATCAGTGTGGCAGAGGAAAACCGTGACACTGCCTAAAGTCTTCAAACTCAGTGGCTGCCTAGGACCTGCAGCGAGATAGAAAGCAGAACACGCTGCTCCTGCTAGAATGCACTACAGCTCACCACATGCAAACAAAGAAACGCAACTCTAAATTCCTCCCAGTTCGCCCCATCAAAATGCCTAAATAACTCCGTCTCTGAGAAGAAACTTGCAGAGCGTCTTCCCAGACTGATACAAAAACCAGTGCGAGAAGCTAAAACGCATTTGGTTTCCTTTATAGGGCAACAACCACGTGCAAAAGTTTCTGTACCGGCGCAGGGAGAGCAGCGCCGCAGCCAGCTCAGGGAGCAGCGAGGCGCTCGCTCATTCCCTGCCCTGCCTCATTCCCGCTGAGGGATGCTCCGGACCGTCCGGAGCCCCGAGCAGGAAGCCGAAGCCCACCGGGGAGGCCAGCAGCCTCCGTATCAGCTTTCCAAGAACAGCCGAGTACAGGAGATATCAAACCACACCGAATGCCTACCCACCAGTGTCCCGCTAGTACCTGGCGTACCGGACAGGGCGGAGGAGCGCCGGGGTGTGCCTGTCCCGGGAAGCAACGAGGCAGCCCGGCTCCAGCCGGAGAAGCCCTGCCCCGCAGCCCTGCCCCGCAGCCCTGCCCCGCAGCTCTGCCCCGCAGCTCTGCCCCGCAGCTCTGCCCCGCAGCT
>WEIU01000496.1:6945-22854 GCA_013389925.1 Aegithalos caudatus | reverse complement strand
AGAATAGGAATAATAATACTTTTTTTTAGCTCAAGAAGGATATGTACCAGCTGTCTATGGAATAAAAATGTAGAAATCTTTATTTTCTTACTAACTTTTTGGATTTTATTTGTGAAAGGAAGTTGTAATAAATTGAAAAGTACATATTAAGTCCACAAAGTGTAGGAAATACTTCCATAATAATTGTCTGAATTAGGAGATGCAGTGACAGGTTGGGATTTTTTTATTTATTTTTTTATTGTGTAGATAATAGTATAGTGAAATAGTGTGGTCTATCTGGAGACAGGTCTTCAAAGACAGAAACAGATGCACTGATTGCTGTGTGGCCAGGTGAAATTATGTAATTTAAATATTTAAATACTTAAATATTTAAATTACATAATACCTGCAAGTTATAAAGGGGAAGAAAAATAAACAAAAATTAAATTGAGAACAGAACACTGGCAATATCAACCAAAAAGGAGGCAGATTGGATAAATATTACTGAACAGCCCAAAGAATACACTGGCATATTACAGTCATGCATCACAAAGTCATAAGCAAAATCAAGATCAAAGGATTTTGAAACATCCTCCTGTAAAAAATAAATTATAGATGAATGGAGACTTTTTCTGCCAGGCTTGTTTTTTTCAATTATTTTTGTATTCAGTTTTCATAGAATAATTCTAAGTGTAGAGGTGCATTCAATGCTCCAAGGATAACTAATTATATATTTTCCTTAAAATATCTTCTCAGAATAATCTTTTTCACTGTTTAGATTTAATTTAAATTTTTCCTTTGGAATAATTTTTTATGATTTTATTTTTGTTGAAACCAACCACATTGTCTATGAAAACTAAGAATTTGTGAAACTTGTAATATTAGAGCCAGTTATGGCTGGATAAAAAATGTGTTTATGAAAGGTTACAATATAATGCCAAGCCAAGATTATATAACCTTGTGTGTAACTGATTCCCACACAATCATTTCATTTGATAGTTCTTGGCTGTATAATTAACCTCATAGCATGATAAAGACAAGACTCTTCAGAATAAGAATACAACCCAGAAACTATATAGATAAATTAAAATATTTTCTGTATAACATCTGAATATCTTATTTTCTCACTATTTTATCAAGTCTACAAAGAATAGTTGTAGTTATCATCCTAGCGAGTTACCTTAAGACACTTGCATTTATGTTCCTGTTCCACCTCTTATTTGATCTTGAGCAAGTGATAAAATTTTTGAATATATGAAGTTGAACTAAGGGACAATTAGGAGGTGTGAGTCTTCTTGCATCTCAAAAATATGAAGGACAAATATTTACACTGCATGCAAAATTTGCCGATGAGGAATTTATAGGGCTGGAGTCTGGCAGCTGTCCCTGAATACATCATATCTAGAAGCAACAAAACCATGATCAAGAAATCCTTTATTCAATGTAAAAACTCCTGTTCCTCAAGAATATTTGGTCATGCACAACATAAACATGATTTCAGATAAAATTTCCTATTACTTGTTTTTTCCAGATTTGGAAAGAGGGTATTTCCCTGTTCCTAGGAAATTACCTTTTTGTTCAACTTGTTTAGGATGTCTGCACTGTGACATCTGAATCTGATCTGCTTCTCCATATGAAGACATACTCCAAATATTGTAAAATGTAGAGATTAACCTCTAGTTACTCAAATCTCTCATTTCTAAAGAAAGTTAAATAGCACCTTCCAGAAATGCCTTAAATGTTCTCAGACACTGCTAATAAGAAACTGTAAATAGGTGACATAACTGTCACATTTATGACATGCTATAACAAATTTAAAGAATTTAGCCCATATAATTAATCTGCACCTGAAATTCCACAACCAGGGTGAAATGTTTTTAGAGTAAAAGAAAATATCTGAGATAAATATGTCACCCTTCCACTTCCGCTCCAGGTGAACATTTGACCTGTTTGCGAAATTTTTCAACAATTTTACGGTGCTGCTTTGTTATAGACCATAGAAATAAAGATAGAATTTAGCCCCTTTGTTAGGGGCTGACAGTAAAAAACTATCAAACACACTCCACCAGCATCACCACCATCACCAATCCCCTCACATACACACATCTGCAGCCTGCCAGCTTACTAGTGCTAATATTTACCACCATGACTACCAACTCCAAGAGATATGTGAAGCAAAATGTAAGCAGAGGCTGGTGATATGTCCATTTGAAAGTGCAAACATGTTAAAAGAAAGTCTGCACTTCAAAGCAGTCTGCCATGGTGAAGTCACCAGTAGGACTTCAACAATGTAATTTCTATAAATGAGTGCCCAGTAAGCTAATATACTTTTTAAATATAAGTCTTTTGTGCCAAATGATAAAGTACAATCATTATCAATCTGGTAAAATGAATGAACTTTCAACAAGAATTGACAGTGCATGTTGTGTATGCACTTTGCCAGTGCTCTGCATAGCACAAAGGAGAGTTATCTGAAACAAATCCCTCCTGTAAAGGAGTAATAGGAATCAGTAAATATATAAAGCAGTTATCACACAGGGTGATAACATTTATGATGTGTTGATTGTATTGTGTGTAATATACAGGACAAATGAGTTTCATATGGATAAGTGTTTATTGTCCACATGTGCACCAGCAGTCAGGGCAGTTTAAGAAAACTTCACACTGAGAGGGTTTCCATCTTCTACGTGTCCATGAGGCAGATTTTATTGCTATCCTAATGAAATTTCCACTTTCCTTTTTCTCACTGGCTGCAAGGCCTGGATTAAATTCTTGTTTTTAAACAAGCTCTGGTGTCTTTTGATCAGAACAAAACTCAGTCTCATTTTATGGAAAAATCTCAAAGTTGCACTAGCTTTGATATCACAAGTTTGTTTGTAGTGACAACAAAAGACAGCAAATAGCCAGAATTGAAGACCTTACAAAAATCACACCTAACATTCTGATGCTGGAAAATCAGCGGACAACGGACCTATTTGGCATATCTACAATAAAAGATTTCTACAAATACTCTATCCTGGAACATCTACCTACCAGCAATAACTTAAATCATGTAATTGCATTTCCTGTAAAAAATTAGTTCTTTTTATTGCAAACAATAATGTATGATAAAAATTTGAAATCCACCTGGTCCAAAATTCTGACCCCAGCAAGGATCAGTGCAAATGTTTTAGAGGAAATGAAAGAATTCAGCTACTGATAAAACCCTCATGTCTATGGGTCAGCAACTTTAACAAAAGATATACAACACAAGAGAAAATGCCAACAGCCATAGCTCGTATTTGTCATGTTCTCTTATCCACTCAAAAGCAAATTATCAATATGTCTTACTCCAGATCGACTATGTTATAAATAAGGGGTAGGTGCAGGTTACTTTAGGTTGCGTACTGAAGTTTATTTACTGAACCGTACTGTTTTCATTTCTCTGCATTCAAAGACTCTAGATGCAAAAATCTGATGGCCTACTGCACCTGTGAATTAAATTCTACTGACGTGTAGAAATCTCTGTGACTTCCTTCAATGTGAATAAATCAGGAGATATGATTATGTGAGATGGTGTACATATATGATGTAATTGCTATTTTTTTCTATTTATTTGGGAGTGTGTACCATTGTTTACCTAACACAGTTAAAACACCATTTCCCGATAAAAGAAGGATGTTGATATTATCCATATCTTTAACAATTAAATGACTTCTGTTCTATTCAGGAACTCTAGATGAAGAGAAATTGTAGAATTACAAAGAGATGAAATCCGGGGAGATAAATGATTTGATATATATGGTAATTAGGTGACATTGTGATAAGAACCTTAGAAATATGATAGATAGACTTTTCAATACACTGTTTCACTGATATTGTTTCTGCATACGTACTCATTCTTTCCTCTTCAGAACAATATTCAGATGCTAATCTCTTTATACATGTACTTGTTCTTTGCCCTTTTGGTCTCATTCAGAGCCACATGAATCACTCCCCTTCCAGTTCACATAGCATTCTATGAACATTGCTGATGGTTCAGCTAGCACACAAATCACAGGCAATAAATATGTAAATTGTTCATTTTCATGTAAACACGAAGCCTTCAATAGACTTTTTGTGCACAAAGAGAGTTGCTGGAAGTTGGGCACCTTCTAAGAAATGAAGCATGACTTGGAAAAGTTTACCCCAGTTACTGACAAAATCAATATAAATAGTCAAATGCTTTGCTACTACTTGCAGATGCTAGTATAAGATTCATGGAAAATATAATCTTGTTTTGTCTTGGGAAAAAAATTACACTTTAATATTCATATAGTAAACTTTTGCTGAAAATAATATGTGCAGTTGTAGGTACTGAAATCTTAGCTTCAGACAGCAAAGAAAAGACCTTAAACAAAATAGTTAATTTGAGAGGCGCTGCACCAAAACAGCCTAAATATGAATATTATCCATAACCAAATTACACTATCATTTTATTTCATAATTCTTCTGTTGTCTTAACACCTTCATTTTTCTTTTCCATCTGTCCTGCTTTGAAGATAACTGCAACCATTATGGATAAATTATAAGATAGATAAAGGATAATAGATGATAATAGATAATAGAAAATAGATAATACATAAAACATAAAACATAATACATAATATATAATAACTTCACCAGAGTTATTGTCTTTGGTGTTGATATGGAATATTACAGTTCAGAGGCCAAATATCCACAGAGTTAAAAGGCTATTTACTTCAAAACACTGCACCCTAAAAAAAAAATCCTTAAATCCTGCACCTATCTTCACACCTGCTAATAAAAGAAAACTTACCAAAAAATCACCAGTCAGTTCAGAGGGGTCTTGTCTACAGCTCATTATTTAGAGCTGAACTTTAAAATATATACCATTTTCTATTGCATTTTGCAACTTGGCCAGTTTATAGTTTAAAGCTTCTTTATAGATTTTAATTGTTCCTTTCATAATCACAATGTTCAGCTTGGAACAGTTTCAGATTATATACTTTATATCCAATTTTCTTTAAAATACCTTGATTCTTAGACCTTTGGACATCTATCTTGAATACTGAATAACTACCAGATGCTCAGCAGTCATCATTTCCACAACCATCCCTGCTTGCTGTGCCACATTTTACCGGACCCTGACTCAGGCAGCCTAGCTGGGTGTTGTGTTAAACATTTCTGCTGCTGCTGAGCTGCTTTTCCTGCCCTGGGCT
Organism: Aegithalos caudatus; assembly: GCA_013389925.1. Lineage (NCBI taxonomy): Eukaryota > Metazoa > Chordata > Aves > Passeriformes > Aegithalidae > Aegithalos > Aegithalos caudatus. The sequence goes on along the minus strand of WEIU01000496.1, from coordinate 17,674 downwards.
CTGTGTGCAGCACTGATTGCTGCCATGCAGACCTGCTTTTTCCTGTACAGCCATGTTCATGTTTCGGTGATTTCACCTTCACAGCTTTTACTAATAAATGACTGTGCAACCATAATAATACTGTAGGTGAGGCAACTGCTTTCTATCTCAAAGTGCAGAGTTGCTGTCTTTCTTAGTCTGAGATACTGTTTGATGTAGTGTTCGAAAATACCAATATCAATTGGAGTGTCCGTGCACAGTGCAACTTGCAGCATGTTGAGCTCCTACAGCAATTAGTAACTGTCACTGTGTATATTAATTTAATAAGATAATGCCAGATTTATGATACTGGCTAGTAGTGGAGGTTTCAGACATATTTTAAAGAAAGACTTTGTGCAGGAAAAATATGTCAGTAAGCTTGTAAAATTTATCTTCCTTATTCCTTTCTGTTAGCACAAAGCTAACTGAATTTACATTTATGGCTGGTGAGTGTATGACGTTGATACAAGCAATATTCTCCAAGACCTTTTCCTGTGGTTTATTTTTTTGATTGGAAATGTTTCTAGAGTCTGGCAGTTTGGGGACTGAATTTAGAATTAAATTAAAAGATTGGCTGTAATTTAAATTTCACAGAATGCCGTCTTTTACTGATCAAGGTCTAATTTCTTCATTGTTCTTCTTCCCTGTGATCTTATTTTCCTCTCTTACCTAAATGAAGCCTTTGGGACTCTGAGAATCTTACATTATGTTGAAAGAAGGCAAACAGTGACAGGATGGGAGGACAGAGTCTGAAGCTGTACCAGAGAACATTTTTGTTTTGATATTAGGAAGAATTTTTTCACAAAAACGGTGATTGGAAAGTGGAATGGACTGTCCAGGGACATTGGTGGAATCTCTATCCCTGGAAGTCTTTAAGAAAAGGTTGGATGTGGCACCTTAATGTCATGGTCTGGTTGATATGGGGGTGTTTTGTCATAGGTTGGACTCAATGATCTCAGAGGTTTTTCCAGCCTAAATTTTGTGTAGTTCTATGAAAATGTCATAGATGATAATTTTGTAAACCACTAATTTGATTTTGTGTTGTCTTTTAGACTATCCACTAAGTTAAGACTATCTAATGTCTACCAAGTCCTTCTGAGTGTGTGGTTGTTTCTTTGACATGTATTCTGACACTGACTTTTGGTACCAGCCCTCTAACCTCTGCCATTAATCTGGAATGGTTCAATTCCCTCACTATCCAGAAATGTTGAGTAGAGTCTCAGACTTTTGTACCTACAAGCACAGATTTCAAATCCAGACCTGGACAAAACTATTAAAGTCAAAATGGGAACAATAGGACCAGAATTTGCAATCTGATTCCAGATGTTTCCTAAAAACCAAACATAAGCCATGATTTAATTTACTAGAAACCTATATGGAAATTGCAACACTTAACTAACTATTAGAATAGTTTTAAACTGTCATTTTAACATAATAAAGACATGTAAATTCTTTTTCAATTGTAAAAAATACTCTCAGCTAGCAAATTTTTCTGCTACTGTAAATACTAAAATCTTACATGAAAATTGAGTTTTATCAGTTTTTGACAACTGGTGCTCTCAGAAAATGCCACAGAACATGGAGTTCATAGTGAAAGGAATAAAGAGATGTCAACAATTCATTGTTAATAAATATCTCACGCATATTCTTCCAACTGTAAGTAGTAGCAGGTATCAAATGTTTGTAGCTGGCCATCTGACAGAAAGCTGAAAATGCACTTCTGGCTCTCATACAGGCAACAGCACATAACAGCTGCTGGTGCCTGGCTGGTGGTGTGGAGAGCACGGTCTCTGATGAAACCATGGTCTAGAGGATATCAGTTCTGTCATATAGTAAGAGACAGGGAATACTCAGGAGAGTCTTTGTGTAGCCTGTTCAGCACAGCCAGCTTTTGAATAATTAGCCTCCCAAGAGAGCTGGCTCTGGCTATAATTTTATTAATTGAGGTGGCCTCCAATTTATTGTTACTGAAAGATTATTTTCTGTTTAATTGATAACACTGACCACATGCCTTTATTTCACACCTCTTTTTGTTGCATCTGATCTGAATATGTTAGGATTTTAGCAACTTGTTGCAACACCTAAATCCATGCACCTTGGTGCAAAGAGAGAGAGAGAGAGAAATGCCTGCCCTATACTGGTGAAGATGAATCCCAAAGAGATCCTGGTTTCATTCCCAGCTTGTCTGGAGATATTGTGCATGGACACAGAAAAGCCATAACTCAGTTTTTCAGGAGGTGAGAACCTGTAATGTCCATTGAAAGGCTGTCATTAATCTTTTTGAAACTGTTGCTTATTTGAAAAGAAGACTTCTGAATTCGAAAGAAGACTACTGCAAGAGACTATCTATAAGACTTTCGGAGGATGAATGTCAGAATAACATTTCTGAATATTCAGGGAAGAGGTGGTTTGGAACTAACCATGAATTTATCAAGGCTGAATCATGTCTGGATGAATTGATTGCTTTCTATGATAAATGACTAGATTTTAGGATATCACCTACATTTACAGCAAATGGGCTTTTGACACTTAGTTTCCACAATGTTTTATGTAAGCTGGAATGCCACAGTGGGAATGGAAGGCCAGCAGTTAGACAGAAACCTCACTGGATGGCTGATCTCAGGGAGTCGTGACAAATGGGTTGTATGCTGCCTAGAACCTGACAAGACATGGTGTTCATACCATGACATGTCTTGTTTAACATCTTCCCCAATGACCAGGGGGAGGGGAAGGAACAATTCCTCCTTATGCTGGCTGGTGACACCAAATCAGGAAAGCTGGTCACTACTGGAGAGAAGGGTTGCCATCCAGAGGAACTGGGTCATGCTGCCAGAATGGACCTTGTGCAGTCCAGCATGGAGAAGTACCAAGCCCTGCTTCTGGGAAATCAGAGCCTCAGGCAGCGGTGCAGTCTGACACAGCCTGCCTGGGCAGCAGCTCTGTGGGGAAAGCCCTGTGATCCTGGGGGACAGTGAGCACACCCTGGAGCTGACAGGAGCTGCCCTGGGGCTGGTAGCGTTTGTCCCTGCAGGATCAGGAACTACTGAAAATGTATTTGTTCTCTGATTAGTTGTGGACTATATGCATTGGAAAAAATAGCAGTAATTTACTTATGCTTACTTAAATGTATATTTATCTTGTCTGTGACTCCTTATCTCCACTGGTAAGAACAAAAGTACATTTTTCTTCTTTAAACAGAGACCAAAACAGTCTTATTTTCCAATACTGCATATTTATGAAAGACAAGGAAAGCCTTTCTAGGTATTGCTTTGGAAAGGAGACTATCTAAACAGCAGACTGAGACCAGAGTCAGGAGTCTGGTGAGGTTCCACAGGGAGGAACAGCAGCAGTTAAAGAAAGTTGGACGGAGGAGAGCCTGAATGCTGGAATTGCTGAACACTGGGATAAATGGGAAACAAAAAAATGATGCAGGTGAGATGACAGATAACAAGAGATATTTCAGTGGGATCTAAAAGCATGTAATTGGCTTCCAACAGAGGGAAAAAGTAAAAGGTTCCTCTTTCCCTTCCCCAGATGCCGGCTCGGCCCTCATTTAGATTGACCATTAGTAACAGCATTTTGTGCAATTTGTTTATGTTTATTAAAGAAAAAGTTCTCTTAGTAGCTACAAGCCTATTTCATAACCTTATAATCCTGTATAGTTGATGCCTGTAGACTCAGTATATCTGTAAATCTAATTTGTGAGCTTCACTGCTGTAATAAGCTACATAGTCCAAGAGCATAGACTGCATACAATTTAAAACAAAGCATAAACATTTGAAAGTCAGACCTAGCTTTGAAAAATGCCCAAAGCTTGTTGGGGTGAATGAAACTCAATTTCTTGCAGGTCTGTAAACAATGAAGAGTGTTTATTTAAGCAAGGTCCTTATTTGGCTCGTTTTTACCTTATTCTGCTATATTAGCATCCATTGAAGTCAGGTACAAGCTTGATGCAAATGCAGTCTTGAACCATAGTCATCTGCGTTTCTGGGTTAATGAGTATCTACATATGATTGAAGAAATGGAGATATTTGATTTTAGGAACTATCTAATTTTAGTTATACTTATTGGAATATAAATTGTCAAAGTATTGAGCATATTTTCTTTCAAAGATATGGTTGTCCAGTAAAAGGTAGGGTCTTTGTCATGTGAGTGTTGCCAGAATGCTATTTAGGTGTCTGGACATTAGCAAACATGCTGTCAGAGCACAGTGAGCTGACAGTCCAGAAAGTATGGAGGTAATGCAATATTTTCCACAGTAGCCAGATTTTACTTCTAGAGTAACAAGTTTAAATTAACTACTACAATTTCATATTTAATGGAGATTTGCTATTTTTGGTTCTACTATTTTGGAAAGGGAATAGAAGATTATGAAAATAAGATTGACTGCAAGTGAAAATAAGGTTGGCTCAACTTTCCCGTTTTCCTAATTGCATTTTGGAGTTAATAATTAACAAAAACTTCCAAGTCTGACTAAGGGCTAAACTCTACCTGGAATATACTGGAAGAAGTAGAAGAGAAAATTAAAGATATGAAATTTTTAATATATGAAGTTTCCAGACCAGCTTCATCACAAGACTGTAAATCTGCATACCTTGAGCTTGTACTGACAAGGAAAGCTGTATCTGACTCTGTTTTACTAAAAGTAAGCTAAAGCAATTTTGATTAACAAAGGCTGTAAAGTGTCACAGAGTTAATGGCATCTTGAGATGCAGGGCATATCAGTTAGATTTAACTCCTCTGTGGAAAGTAGTTCATAAATAAAGTCTCAAGATCTCCTGACAAAACATTTTCTAAGAAATGTAAAATTATAGGTGTATTCTTGACAGTAAAATTTATACTAGAAGCAGTAAAAAGAACTTTATTAACATAAACAAGTCAAGTATCCTAATCCCTTTCAGAACTCCTATGTTTCTCTATAAGATGAACTCTGGAAAAGAGTTATCTTGCATATAACTTAGTCTTGGAAGAGACCCTTGACAGCATCTTTTCAAACAATACTTTCTCTCAAAAGGCATTAAAAGGGTTTGTGCCACTTCTCTCATGGAATGCAGTTATGGCAAACTCTGTATTTTGTTGTAGTTGTCTAGGAAAAAGACAATGGAAATATGTACAGAAAGAGTTAATTTGTTAGGCTAATACAGAGTCTCAATTATTTATCACATTTCATGAAATTTGAAGGGCATTAAATGCAGGCAGCAGTACCGGCTCCTGTATCAGGTTACTGTCTGACACCCAAATAACAGAGAGAGACCACTTCTTCATGTTTTTGCCACCACACATTGTATGCCTGGTGAAAGCTGTCAATAATTGCTGGGGTTTCTTTCTTTCCTGAATGCTCATAGCCGACTTCAAACAGTCCTGGTAGTACAAAATCAATACCTTAGCGCCAGTAGCCACGGCAAAACTGTTACCATTATTGTGTTTACCCTGGATCAGGTTACACTTTTTCCTTCCAAAGCCACTAAAAGTTCCAGCAAGCACATGCAGCATCTCCTTGGCAAGTTCTTTCTGCCTTCTATGAGTATCAAACCTGTTTCAGCTTTTTCCCTTCCTAGGAGGATGCTAGGGATGACAAATAAATTGAGAAGAGCAGGCAATGATGAAAAATATTGCCTAGTCTTTAAATAAATGACATCAGGAAACTGATTGAAAATACCAGTGATTATTGAATTGGCACCCTCACCTGCTGAAACTGGGAGGTAGGGAGAAGCCAGTAGGAGAAATGGACCATGAAAAACTTCGTATGATTGTAAACAATATACCCTTCCCAGTTCTCTCTTTTCAGACAAAGTAGACATACAAGCTTGTGTTCAGAATGTCAAAGACAGAACTATTAAAAGGTATGATTTTACATAGACACCTTTAGTCTACCCCTTAATTAATCAACTGAATGCATCATTTTTTGCTTCAACTCATTCACCACTTCTCACTTTGTTGTGTCATTAAATATGACACTTCCACATTTGAAAAAAATGTCAAGCTATAACATCAACTGCATTGTACCACCTCTACTAAATAGAAATCATGATTGACAGCTTGAGTCCCACAAGGAATAATTTTCAGTAAATAGGAAATACATAGCATTCACTATTGGCTTTAAAATATTTGGGAAAAAAAGTAAAGTGAAACAATTTTTTCCATTTGTTTCTGCTTCATGCATTGTTAATCTATNAAATTAATAATTTAATAATTTAATAATTTAATTGGATCAAAAAAGCGGTCTAACTTACTAAAATAAGTATTATATTAATAACTTGGAGTTTTACTAATAATGTTCCTGGAGATTTATTAATAGTGTTAATTTTGAGTGTGGAGTGAGGGGGCAGGTTAAGAGTGTGATAGGTAAGAAATTTTAGAAAAAAAAATAATTTACTACCATCACTGCTTCTTGTTCACAGCCATTACAATTCTTGCTGCAAGACATTAATTTGTGACACATTTGGGGTTCTTCTGTTATCATATGTATCAACAACAGGAGGAAAAACAACTCTAAAATAAATACAAGTAAAAATATTTGTTTCAATTGTTGCTCAAGTTTAAGCCTAGATTTTTGAGGTTCAGATATCTTATTTTAGTTAATAAATATACTCCCTGGTCAATCTAGGGAGTATGGTATTCTTCAGACTTGTACCTTTAAATGTGAGAAGTGTTCTTCCTTTGGTAACAATAAAAGGCTAGAATTACAGGTCAAGTTCACTGCTAGTAAAAAAGTCCCAGGTAAGAGAATATTGCCAATGTAGAACTTTTTTTGCTTAACAGTAGAATTTGAATAAAACTATTTTAGTTTGTCAAGTCCGTTAAGAAGAGATAGCTAGTCAGTTCACTAAAATTGTCATAGAAAGGTTTTTCTTTACCGTTTAAAATCTTGATTTCTGAAAACCAGGGTCATATATATAAAGCAGTTATAAAGAGTTGAATTTTTTTTAAAGACAATAATTTTTGTCAATATTTGGAAGACAGTAAACATTTTAAAATTACATCAAATATTTTCAAAGAAAAAGCCATTTTGATATAATAATAACATGCATTGCTTAGAAAATGAAATTCAGTATCAAGGATGGAATTTTTTTCCCTTTCATTTTTACATCAGAAAACTGTCAAATAGCAGTCTTATCACAGGGAAATTTTTATTTTGATGATTTGATGAGTTTTTTAAAATATGATTGACTGGAAAATGCCTCATCAACTCCACAGCTTACACTGCAGCTAAAGACTAAATTCTGTCTCTTAGGCAAAGCTGCTCACTGTGATCCTTCAAGGGGAGCACGAGTTGCTTCAGCAGGCAGCCCTGCCTCAGTGAGGAGCTGGAGTGTGCAGGGATGGCTTAATCCCTTCCCTGTGCTCTTTGTGCCCTGGGGCTATACAGAGCTGTAAAAAGTATCTATTCCTTAACCACACCTATGGTGTAACTGTCCCCCTTAATCTCAGTAGATAACTCCCATAAATATGAAAATAGAAGAAACTCATATTTCTATTGAGATAGAATGCAGGGAGTATTCAAGACATAAACTTGCTTTGAAATTTACAAAGACATTTAGACAAATTTTACAGATTCACAGGGTTAAATTATCAGCCTCTTAAGTTTGGGGGCAACTGCAATGAAAGAGGCCTACCTATGACTCTTTTCCACACACTGTCTAATAATCTTTCCACCTGTGCATAAGATTGTTTGTGCTAGTGCACACCCAACTATAATAAATGCAACGTTTATTGTAACATCACAGAGTAATTCTGATGGCTGTAGGTATAGAGAAATCTATTCTGTGGAAAGTCAAATTGTGAATACAGTATAAAAGGAGTTCAGGAAGAAATGTATGTCATTGTAAACACCATTTTCAAGATTATGTATTGTGTGATCTCCTTCAGACATGTGAAAAGACAGGAATAAATACAACTATTAGAAACTACTGAATAACATATTTCTCCTAAAATTGTTGTATTAATCATCCAGTCGAAATTCTGATAGCAATATTTTTCTTTTCCATTATATATATTTTTATATTAAGTATCATTGACAAACATTGTTTAGATAGAAACCTACTATCATGTCTCTGAATTACATAAAGTTAAATAGAATGTAAGAGGTTATATATCTGAATCTGAAGTCTTTGTTCTACATGAAATTTTCCATAGCTCAATGCAATATTTCTAAAGACTGGGATACCTATTTTATGCTTCTGGATTGCAAACAAAAAAATATATCAATATTTTATAAAGGGAATATTTAACAGCAATGTAGTTATCACTTCTAACATACCAGTACATTACCCTAGGTAACAGTTGTAAACTGGTAGAGGCAGTATTTAAGAAATCTATCCCTTTTAAAGTTATCACATAATTCTGAAGTGTAAAAAGGAAGTCATTGACCAGTCAGATTAACAATGCATTTCTTGAGATTTTTTATAGATTAGTTAAGAAAAGTTTTCCCCGAACTTCAGATATTAAGACAAACTTTTTACATTTTACAAAATGTCTGTGAAATATATGAACTATCTCCCATCTCCTGGTACTGAAAATAAAGTTGAGTTCACCCTCAACTTTGCAATTATATGCTTGTGGATATATTTCAGTTTTTCACGGAAAAACTAGTGTCATAATAGAGATAAAATCACACTGTTTATTTTGTTGTGAGGACTTTACTAAAGTAAGTCCTGGTTTACTTACTAAGTAAGACAGCTTTTTGCTTGACCAAGAGATCCACATCATGGTGAAGAGTATATTTATGGTCTGTCTTCTAGTACCATGCATAAATCAGAGCTCCTTTTGTAGATGGCTCCGTTAAATGACCTGACAGTCACTTTGTGGGTAAGTGGAAATTTTGGGCTCTGAGATTGCATGGCCTTCCCATTCACCAAGCAACTGGTCTTTGAGTTAAATAGCAGGGGCAATCAACAGCTGTGTTTCAGTTCAAGAGTTCTATATTTCACTAAGCCACATTTTGATCATGCTGCTCTGTCTACTCAATGAGTGGACACAGCAGCATGATCAAAGTGGGCTCCTTCAACCTCCTAAAGTTCAGTGTAGACACAGCCTTCAAGTCAAGATTAGAAACAATAGGCTTCCCTCTTCTGATTATGCATTTAGAACTGTATGCCCCTAACAAAGAATTTTACTTTTCAAATATAACCTAGTGTGGAAAGGTCTTGCCACTGAAGTCAGCGTGAAAAATTAAACTGTTTTTTCTTGTTGCAGTATCTTGAAGTACAAGTTATGAAATATAGTCTTGATTTTTACTTAACCCATATACCAATAGAAAACAGCAGTATTTGATATGATGTTTTTAAAAAAAATCATTTGTGTCTGAAACCTGGACTTTTTTCCTTATAGTTTAAAATACAAATAATGATGAAATGATGAAAAATAAATGCAATCAAGTCTCTGAAAGAAATTATTTGGTCCTCATTTTCTCCCATCTTTACTATAATTAATCTTTTGGGTCTCATATCTTGTAATTGTCCATAATCTGTTTTCTAAAAACAGCAAAATGCCATAAGCATGTTGAAAAACCCAAGAGTACTGATAATACTTTAAAAATTATGTCTGTCTTGAGGAAGTGTCTATTCTCCCACCTAGGTTACCATGGATAGATTTCAATGAAGAAACTGAAATTTCTGGCTCCCTCTGATGGTCTAATTTGGAAAGATATGTTCATAACTACACCTTCAGATTTAGTGTTCCATTTAAATTTGTTCATAAGTCATTTTTAGATATGAATAGTATAGCTCCATTCCTTAATTTTCCTTCTTTATTTTTGAGAGAGTTTTTGGAGACGCTTTTCAACTTTGGTATATGACTTGCCACCCAGCCACTAGCAAGCCTCTAATACTTTATGTTCTTAAAATTGCAAATTGGTATTCCAGGGCTTTCTCCTTCCAGGTTTCCATAGCAACTCTTGTACAGCTTGATCATTAGAAAGAAATTCTCTTTAATTGATCTCCTAATGTATAGCTTAATAGTAACTGTTAAGCAGTCTTTTGTTTCCAGGTCATATTTAGGGTTCACATATTTGCATAAAAGCATTTCATTAGCTGAAACCAATCATTATTAGTAATTTTCTTTTTTTAGTTTAAAATAACTAAACCGTCATTGAGATTTTCTGAATAGCAAATATTTACATCTTGCTGAATGGGTTTTCTCTGTGAGCCTGGGTGCTTTGTTTCTCTGAGCAGCAAGAAAATTACAGAGCTTCAAAATGTTAATCAGGGAAGACAAAAAGAAAGTGGCTTTTTTTACAATTGAAATGAAAATGCACAGTGATGATAACCATAGGCCACAGGCAATATTTGATGACGAAGTTGTAATGGATAAATATCCTTTAAAAATCACAGTAATGCACTGCCCAACTTGAATACATTGAGGGTTTTTTTTTCCTATTATGTATAACAATCATTTTCTGACAGTGTAGGCTATGAAAGTTTAAAACCTCAAACAAATCCTTCCCAAAGTGCTGCTGTCCAAAACTCTTTCTACTTAGACTAGTTCTTATGATTAATATTTTTATGGTCAAATATATTCATTCATTTTGTTCTGCTATTGCAGAGTTGTTTTCAGCTGGTTTTCAGCCTACTGGGTTACATGAATGTCAAATAATTCACCCAGAGTCATAGGATAAATTTTAGTCTTAAAAATAGGAAAACAGTGTTCACCAAGAATAAGCATTCAAATTTTCTATGGATAATAGCAACTATGAAATATATATATATATATA
>WEIU01000495.1:74376-104938 GCA_013389925.1 Aegithalos caudatus | reverse complement strand
TATTTTTTTTTTTTTTTAACTTTAAGCTCTCCAGACTCTGCTGCCTAGAGTGCGCAGACTAAAGTGCACATAATTATTTTCAATGAAGGACTCTCCAGTGAGATCTTCAAGTTCTGTATGCAATTAGATTTTCTGGTGGTTCAGTCATGCATTGGAACCATATACTTTTAATTTACTCATGGTCTGATTTGCAAAGTTAATTCAAAGGCAGCCTTTATTTATAAAATTTTCAGGTAAACGGGGAAATATTTTGGTCATTTTAGGGAATGGGGCTCAGTCTGGGCAAAAAGCGAATTGCATTTGTTGTTCATTCATTTAGTTTTTTTCTGAACTAATTATTGACTATAATACATGTTCTAAACTCTAAAGTGGATGCTGTCTGGTACGTACCACACCACTATTTTCAAACATAATTTCCCACACATGCATGGTCATTTATAAGGAACTGATGGAGACAGAATCACAGGATCACAGAATGACACATACCTACAAGTCAGGATAAACACTTCGCCCTACTGTGGATGAGAGAAGCCTTCCTCATCCTAATATCCACCAGCTAACAGGGTATCTAAATATTCTTGGTAATGCCTCCAGATGGACAAAAAATTAAAAGATAGTTAAAAGGGATTAATCATTATATTTGCTTTTCTGACTGTGTGACAGGCATTTTTTATTAATCTTCAAGGAATGCAGTACTAATGTATGGAGGTAGATCATGAAGAATACATTCAAATTTAAATACATACATTTTCAGACCTGCTATGGGAATTTCCTATGAAATAAGACATTGTTGCCTGTAGATTAACTTATCACGTTCAAAAGTGGAAGCAAAACAGTTGACTGCTTGGACAACAAGGAAGATAATATTTGGTGCATCTTAACGAAGGAAAGTAATGTGAAAAAGAAATGTGAAAATCATGTTTCTTTTCCTACCTTTTCTGAACCAATTAGAGCCTATTGACTTTGTCAAGGACAAAGATTACCAAACCAGCGTTTCCATTAAGAAGGAAATTATAAACTCTTTTAAGGAAGATGGAGGGGGTGTATATAAAAAATTTCCTTAAGTAAAATAAAGTAGGTTTCATTAGGCTCAGAGCACTTAATTTCTTTTGTAGTTTTCTGTTTTGTCCAGAATGTCTCTACACATAGCATGTTGCTTCATTTTTCTCTTTTTCAGCACCCCAAAGCAGTTCTTATATTCAAGGATTTTATACTAGTTTTGTGTCAGATGAATCTTTCATCCTGAAATTGTAACCCTTCTTGAAATAAATGATAAAAACTATGGAAATTATGTGAAAAATCATATTATCAAACACCAGTTTAATATCCAAATTAAATTATGGAGTAATTGCAGCATGATACAAACCTACAGCGTTTAAAATAGAAAGCTTTTCTTTATTCCACAGTGAAATGGAATAAAGGGTATGTATTTATCTATTTGTGGACATTTCAAAAAGGAAAATGAGGTTGAATTAATGGAATAAGTTATTCACTGCTAATTATACACTGCTCTAGCATCAATGGAAAAATCAACCACAAATGTACTGCAATAACTTAGCAACGTGAAGGGAAAGTGTAGCTGTTCGATGATGCACATGAATACAAGATGCTAAATTGTATGAAAATGGCCTCAGGATATTGTTTCAGATTCTGTATTGGTTTCTGTATGAATAATGCTGCTGCAGTGGAAAACAAAAGAAAACAAACAACTCAGAGTTTTTCTACTGGTAAAAAATATATCAGATAAAATCCAATATTCTTAGTTCAGGATCAGGAGTTCAAGTTAAATTATAAAAATTCACTTGGGCAGTTTCTTTCTTTTTTGCTCCATTATCCTGGATATTTGTTTGCTTGGCAAAAAGCAAACAAAACAAAACAAAAACAAAAACAACAAAAAAAAAAAATTCTTCACATCCCACTTCTCTTTTTGCTTTGATCCTTCAAGTGGGCCTAATCCCATATTTGTAATAGCCTAATCCTCTGCTATGGAAATTAGTGTGGTGTCACACATATTCAGTGTTATGTAGTTCCACTGCCAGAAGGGACAATGAGCCTTGAAAAGAGCAAGATATTCTAAAAATAAAATAAATAATAGTAATAATAATAATGAAATACCCGAGCAGACAAATAAGTAATCTTTTCAATAAATATGTAACATGGCAAAAATTGCATAATGTTACTGAAAGTATAATTTGCTCCTCTGGGTTTGAAAGATCATACTTATTTTTCCTTTCTTGGGCTAATCACAAAGGCATATATTTTGATTTCAGAGCACTAAAAAGGCATAATCTTCTCAGTGAAAAAATATCAAGGGATGGATTTTTTTCCTAAAATAGTCACATGAGTCTTTAGAAGGTTTTTGGAAACAAATCCTAATATTTCCAACAGCTCGTTCCACTGGGAAAATATAAGAGAAGGAGAGAGCAACAAAAATGCCTCATCTTTTGGGAGGATGGGGTGAAGTTCTCAGGCAAATCCCATTGTAGTGAAGTTCTCAGGCAAATCCCTTAACTTGTGCAAATGTGAAGTGGTGGCCATCTTTGTCTCATCAAAGGTCTCTTGGACTCTTCACAGGCTCACAAGTTTCAGGTCACGATTTATTTCTGCAGTCTTTTGACTTAGGCTTTCTGTTAGGTTAGTAGTCCCAATACTCCTCTTGAAAATGACTTTCCACTGTGCATGTTTGTGTCTAGATGTTCAATACATCACCATGAAACTCTTTTATTTTCCTCTATGCTTTTCTTTTCCTTGTGAATAAAATATTTTTTCACTCACCTGTCTTAAATGCCGCTACTGAGGGAAGGAAAAAAAAAGAAACAAAAACCCTAAATCCCCAATCTTTTAATGGGCATTCCATTTGAGAAAAGTGTCCATAATTGTTTTGCTGATACTGTAAATCTGCAAAGAGATTGAAAGTAACTTTAAGATTCATTTTAATGGGAATGCTTAGGGGAACTGAACTGTAAAATCATTGTCTGTAAGTCCATTTAAGAACTTGTCCTTTCATTCCACATCTCTCTTTCCCAACAGCACTTAGAAATGCGTTTTTAATTATCTTGAACATCTGATTAATTTCTACATTGCAAACTGCAGTCCTGGTGGGAAGATACTTGTCAAGACATAGCAGGAATAAGATACATCTTGCATGAGAAGTATGGAATATGTTTAGTCCAGTTTTCAACTCTTTCATTTCTGTCCTTAAGCTTAATTTTTTTAAGCATTAATCTCAAAATATTGCTGGCAAACAGTTTATTTGGTAGTTCATTATACTGCCCAGCAGGCAGTGAAATCAGCAAGAGCATGGGATTGTTGGGCTGCTCCATATGTTTATTTGCTAGCATATACAGAAAACAGTCTCACAGAAAGATCCTGAAAATGCTGAATCCAGCAAATATAGACAGGCTGGAAGAGAGGGAGTGGAGGATGGGAACTGAAATGTGGATGGGATATTTCCCACCTGACAGAGGAGAAAGACATCAGGGGCCAGAGTGTAGCCACAGGTGTTATGGGACCAGCCCTACCTTCAGCTGCCCAGTCCTTGTAGCATGGAGATGCCACTCCAGCCTTGGTTGGGGCTCCAGTCAGTCCCACAACTGTAGGCTGACCTCCAAAACCCACAGAAACCTGAGCCAACAATATTCAAAGACAGGTCAGCCCTGCAGCCTTCTCTAATGCTCCAGCATCCAGAGCAGCCCCTGCTCCTCTGCTTCCCACACTGCTCAGTGGCATAAGGTAAAGAAAGATAAGGGATTTTCACGATGACAAGACGACTGGTGTCCTCTCTAAGACTGCTCATTCCCATTCAGTTCCACCTCAGTGATCAATTTTAGCAGTACAAGAGAGGCAAAAAGATGATGAGCACTGGCAAAGTGGAGGAATCATATGGGAAGATTTTTTAATACCATGTATACTGCAACTATTTTAGTTTTATTTCATTTTCAGAGGGCAGCTTCAGGGGGTTCTCCTTGTTAAATCAAGGGCATAGTCCTTCATGTTATACAAACACAGAAGAGAATAGCTGAGCTAAAGTTTCTAGTCTCAGAATCCACATGAAAGGCCTCCAGGCTCTTCTGTTAGACAAAGTGATCAATTAGAGGATGTTTCAGCTCCAACAGGTAGCCTTGGATTTCACTGCTTTTATTTTTCCTGTCCTGAATAGCATAGACCATCACAGCAGTACACTGAGCAACATGATGAACCTCTGTAGCTTTAGTTGTTCTCCTGAGCTCCTTCAAATAAAGGAATTCATCCTTGTTCAATGGAATATCTTGTTGTGGTAGGAGTTTTTTATTATGTTTCTAGAAGTCAGATATACCTTGTGCTTAGAAGGGATTGATAGAGACTACAGTAGGTCCCTAAATTCCCAGAAGGTTTCATTAGTAGTCTTATACTGACCCTGGAAAATATTTGACTCCTAAACACATGGGTTTTCATGCAAATGCCGTGATAAGGAAAAAGGAAGAAACCAGATCTTTAGAAGCATATAAAAAGCTATGGAAAATTATCTGTCTAAAGTACAAATTCCCAGAAAAACACATAAGTAAACAGTGCAAATGAATCTAAAGAAATATTTAGCTAATAATAGAAACACTGAGATTATCTCTCCCCTGGATTTATCCCTCACATCCCTTCAATGAAGAGGACATATTTGTGGGAAAATTTCAGTTGAAAACTTTCCTTTAGTAAAGCACATAACCTGGAGACTTACTCCTTCATATTTAGAAATTTCTAGTGCTTTGGTATGCTAGTGGTGGACTAATATATTACTAACTAATAATCATCCTGTAAAATAAGAGTTCATTGCCTGTGATATCCTATCCTAATGGCTCTGGCTGTTAGAGTAAAATATTTCTGTGCATACAGAAATTCCCGAACCTCAAAAAGTTATGACACTGGCAAGTAGTAAAGGCAACTTGTAACACCTTGACATTCTAAAGCCTTTAAAGTGGCATATTTTTTGGCATAAATTAAGGAATTATTTTTTGTAATAGATGCTTGAAGACATAGATTAGCCACATGTGCAATAAGTTTTATTCTTCCCAAAATACTTAAAGGAATATTTAGTAATTCCTATTACACTTTCTGAGTACCAGATAAATGTCTTGAAAAGTTTTCTTTGTAACAGTATTGTAGCAAATTATGATTTTATTTTTTAGGTGATTCCACTGACTTCAGATGATTTTACAGACTAGAGTAAAACTCTGGTTAAAAATTAAAATTCTCTTTTTTACTCCCCCATATTGTAGATGTCATCCCAACCTTTGGATATGCCACGAATTAATGTAAGTGTCATTACTTAAATTCCTCGATCAAACTTTTAAAAGTAGCTTTCTTTCTGAATTGGCTCCTACCAATTAGACAAAATGACAGAACACTGAAAATAAATCCTACTTTTTTGTACAACTCCTCATTCAACTAAATTTCAGAGTAGGACAGGCTGCTTTTCATACAGGGCAGGACAAATGAAATCAAATACATTATTCCACAAAATAATTTGAGCAAAATAAATAATTCAATATAACTAGATTATTGTAGAATAGATACTATGAAATTATTGGAAAGAACAGACTTCCATGAAGTCTGTTCTGGCACTTAGTTTAATTCGTGGAGGTCAGGAAGACAAGTCTATCTGCTTGGATAGTACATCATGCTTGCACACTACAGAAGAGTCTTTGAAGAAATGGGTGCTGAGCACAAAGGTTTATTGCTCCTATGTTCTTTCAAATACAGCCCAGTGTCAGTTTGACTATTTGAATGTGCCTGTGCCTGTAATTGTTCTGCCTAGCAATGTATGAAAGTATGTAAGACTAAAGTAGATTAGAAGAAACAGTCTGTAACTTTCATGCTAGCCTATACCCTGAGCAACCTGATCCAGTTGTGTGGTATTCCTGCCCATGACAGCAGGGTTGGAACTGGATGATCTTTAAGTTCCCTCCAAACCAAAGCATTCTACGGTAAGGTAGAAATGCCAATCCAAGCAAGATAGCGGTAAAGGTTTCTGTGAAATTTCCTGTAAACCAGAAAGTGTACAGTTTATACCCACTATTTTCTCTACATCCAGGTTGCAAAAAAAGTTAATTCCTCAGGATGCAATGACATTGCATGTCAGCCCTGTCATGCCTCAGTATAGGATATCTTCTAAAAATAGTCCAGTGCCTTAAAATACAATATAAAAATTATGTATTCTAGTACCTAATTTCTCTCTTCCAAGATAAGCAAAAGCAATACTGATAGAAGATGCTGCTTTAGAAAAGTACCAATGTCAGCAGCAGGAAAGTTGCTCAACAGAAAGAATAATTTTTGATTTCATAAGAAGCATTAAAAAATTAAGCTGAATTATTTAAAGATATTGCAGTAATGAGATGGAGATGCTTTGGTCAGTCAGAATAACCCTAAGTAGTTGTTATTTACATTCATATCTGGTTTTTTTAAACAATTCTTTATGCCTTTTTCCATATAGTTCTTTGTTTCAATTGTGCAATTGGTGATTATTAGTAAATCAGAATGCAGGAACACCCATGATGGAATAAGGACAAAGATGTCAAAATGACATAGGCCTCTAAGCCTTTTTGAGTATTCGGCTCTATTTATGTCTTGTTCCAAATGCATAAAAAATAAGAAAATGTAAAATACAACTATCCCATGCATTAGGAATATTTTTTCTCTTTTGCAATATTTTAACTTAACAGTGCATAAAAATCTCACTAATAATGCAGAGTGTTTTATGCACACTCAATATCCTTAGCCTAATAAAAGATACTGTCCCAAGTGTTTAAAGGAAGTTTGTCTGCTTTAAGATGGCTATTGAATTAAAGAGCCCTAAAAGGAGGCTGTGTCAAAGAGCAGATAATTACTCTTTCTGAGAGTTATTCCTCTTTTTCATGCCACAGATTTACTAGTCATATAAAGGAAAACTTGACCCTGGGTCCCTAAATGTTTTCAGAATGAGGGTTGCTGATTCCAATTGTCTGCATTTATTAATCCTAGCTATGATTATTAGCCCCATATAAGGTAAGAATTTTCAGATTATGATTTTAATGATAGTAATTCTGGGTGAGGCTTTACCTAAACTGTCCATCTAAAATCAGGGTTATGATCCTTTCATAGCTGAGGTTAATACTGTAAATACCAGTTACGACCCTTGCTGAAGGACTGCTTCAGTAATTCACTTGTGTGAAATTACCTCAGTCTCTGGAAATGAAGATCCTCTAAAGGTTCTGGCAAGAAAACATATAAAGCAATAATTGGGAGTCAGTGCCACAGAATGGGATAATGTAATCTTCAGTCTTACTTAATTTTGGGAAAAAAAGATTTCTTTCTTTCTAAAAATTCATATTAAAGGGAGAAATAAATTTTTTAATTTACACCTCTGACATTAAGCTGAAAAGCAGCACTGCAGACACCTGCTTCAAAATTGTCATTGTTTCCATGGTGCTACTTTCCATCACCTATTTTTAATAGTTTACACAACAAGATCAAGGGTGTCCCAGCTGTTACTGCCACTGTTGCTAAGCAACCTTTAAATCAGAGTTCAAGAAGACAAAGAATCATGCTTGAAAAATTTCTCAAGTGTCTGCTTTTCCCTTTCTTCTTCTGTCTACACTATTTTTCAGATGCCATGTTTTCTGTTCCTTTTTTTTTCCCCTTTCAAATTCTGTGTGAATCAATTGTAGTCTCCAAAAAGAATAAGCCATTTTCTATCTACAACAGCCACTGTTTTATGCCAGAGAGGAAGCTGGAGCATTTAATAAAGGGCTTAAAACATATACTTTTTTTTTTTTCAATTAAATCCAAATATTTTTAGAGCTCTGCAACCTGCTGCTGCTGTTGTGTAACATCTGTGTATGACTGCATCCTGGACTGACACACGGATCAATGGAGAGAGATTCAAAGCTTGCAGGGAATTTCAATGCCCCCCCTGTGCCTTCTGGAATCTTAATGCTGTCACCTGCAAAAGCCCCAGAGGTCGAAAACACACAGCAAGAAGGAAAAGTTAGTGTGGGTGAATCTGGACAAGTCTGGGGCTGGATGTCTGTCCTGGAATGTCATTATTTTTCAAACTTTGTTGCTCAGCCATTACCATCCCTCCCCCTGCACTACTAATTGTATGACAAACAGCAGCATTTCTTTTTAGTTAGATACATTAGCTGTGATAATTTTAGAAGTAAAGCAGTGCTGTGGAATGTACAGATCAAGGAAAACCCTGTATTTAATTTAAAATCTTTGTTTGCCCCAATAGCCTTCCTCTTACTTAAGCCATCCAAATTTTCATGTATCCAAGTAATCTTTTTCCATTGTTTCCTAGATCCTCCCTTTTCTGCTCTTGCAATTCTAAATGCTTCATCCCATATCATACCTGCTTCGCCTCTTTCCCTTCTTTGCACCTCTCACTGCAAGCCACTAGGGCAGTGTTTATGCTTTCTTACCTTCTTCTCTTGCAAATTTATTCTACGGGATTTCTTTTCTTTGCAAAATACTGTCGTAATAAATTCCCTTTCAAATTCTTCAGATGAAATACACTTTCTGTAACTGCTCATCAGCTGTTCCCACTTCCAAAGCCATCATTTTCACAAACTATGCTGTTTCTGGGTTTTTAAACTTCATGCTAGTCCATAGTTTTCCAATCAGGTAAGCCACTCATTAATGTCATATAAGCATTTCAAATAAATCTTTTCAATCATTTATATTTTTTCTGCTCAGTTTCCAGTTTGAAAAAAATTTCCTTACAAATTCAATGTTTATAAAACTTTGTTGTTCATGAAGGCAGATCTGTGGATCAGGCAGATCACCTTCCCTGCCACACTGCTGCCTCAAAACCAACATTCAATTTCAAAAGCTGCCTAAAGGTAAAATAGCTTTTTCTGTGTGTTTCTTCAGCCCTTGGCCTTACTGTTTGACCACTTTGCAGAGACTTCCTCATCAAGATTGCCCTATCTATGCCTTACCTAATGATGGCACTATTTAATTTGTTTTTGTTTATTTGCTTGCTTATTTTCAGGAAACAGGAACACGGAGAGAACACCTTAAATAGATGCTTCTGATTTGCTATATGATGCAACCCTTGGTCTCTCTCTTCTTGGCCAGACAAAGAAGCTGCACAGAAAAATAAGTTAATCTGTGAAAATATTTGATGTTAATTTTCATTTCATCTATTTTGGTGTAAGTTAGGAGGAACCTCATCACAGTTACAGAATGGCCAGCCATGTAAAACTGCGATAAGTAGAAGAATTGACATTTAGAGTTTTATCCAAAAAGTAACTCCACTGCCAATGTTTAATGTGCTGTCTAAAGTTGGTACCACTATTCTGAGTAAATTAATAGATTGTGCTCCAGATTTATTTCATTGATTTCTATGAATCCTGCCAAGGAAAGATAGTCTCTTAAAATTCCTAGGTAGAAACTTACAGATGGCAGTATATCTGTCTTCACTAATATGCTGAAAATATTTTATGGTTTTGTCTGGATAATAAACTCTAGATTTTGCTATCCTAAAATTCTGAAGGAATATACTCCATTTAAATGAATGCTGTTGCAATATTATTTCCTGTAAGAAGCCCAAAGCTGTGAATAAGAAATTTTCTGGCAAGCTCATTTAGAAGTTTTGAAGTCTGCCTTTTGGAAGAAGAATTATGGGATCTGAAGCTCCTTATTATTATTCTGCAAGGTGTTTTTAACACCTTTGCAGTCAGATATCTTCTTCAGAGTGTCTGTGTTTAACAGAATTTTCCTTACAACCATTTAATGAACAAGCTAATTTAAGAATGGCAGCAGAATGTAGGCCCGGGTCTGCACCCCTGACATCTGACTTAGGGGCTGAAGGCCCACCAGCCCTGAGGACTGAGGAAGAAAGGTTAAGAGGGTGATTCATACACACTTGCTGCAAGAGCCTGTGCCTCAGCTTACCCTCCAGAGGCGAGCACAGTTTTACAGCGTGCAGCTGGATGTCAGCATCGAAAGCTGTGGTGCTCGGGCACCAGTAGCTGCCACCCCTGCCAGAGCAGGAGCCTCTCCAGCAGCAGCTCAGTGCAGCAGGCACAGAATTGCTCCTGAACAGCTCCCAAGAGCTGTTTAGCATGGTTCTCTCAATAGTCAGCTGCATGGCAGTAATTCCTCAGGATTCAAACTATTGATCAGGGCCTCTCTGGGCTAAGCGCTGTGCAAACACACAATGAGAGCAGGGTTCTTTTTTTCCCTCAATAGCTGTATAGGATCCTGCAACATACACTCAGATGAGCATTTCTCACTATCAAGGAATGTTTCCTCACACTAACAAGAGGTCATGGGGAATATTGCTGCAAATACGTGTCCTTTGCTTTCCTGCTTCAAATCCTGTGTAAATTAGAATCCAAATCATGTAATGAGAGATTAAATTTACAGTGCAGCGCAAGATAAACAAATGAATCAAGGGTGATTTAATCGAATACTGCACCATTTTACATGCTCAAAACAGTTCAGCACAGCTATCACTCCTGGCATTTCAATTTCTGTCACTGTGTAAGACTAAATCAATATTAACAATGCTGGTATAATACAAATGATAATAGCATAAAACTCGTATTTTCCTGCCAGAATTAAAATTTGATCCAATGATTTGGATTGCAAAGGTTCTTCCTTGAGTCTGTTAGTTGTGCTATATGGCAGACATAATACTCTTCAACTCCTACGCTTTTCATGGTAATGTCTACAAAAAGAAATTATTATATTAGAATACAGGTGTATCTCAAAAGCACTCCAAAGATCAGGAGAAAGAATCTGAAGACTTCAGGCCTCTCATGGGTCAAATACGCATTAATATTAATAACTCTGCAATTTCATTGATGGGCTTCAGCTTTTTTCATTTAGCAAGTCTTCTGTTATGAAACCATCAAACAGTAATTTATAAGCATTTGATCAACTCTTCATAAATCACAAGTCACCACCTTAAAGAACTCTGTAAAAAGATATTTTTATGACTAGACAGTATAACAATATAATTAGGAGAATCAAAGAATTTTTAAAGCAGTCCTGAAGCAACTGAAAGATAGCTAGCACAAATAAGCAGAGGAATATTAAAATAGTAAAGAAAGAAGAAACAATTACTTTCTTTTATTGCATTCTTTATTCTAGTTCTGGAAAACAAGCCACTGATGACCACAAACAATTGATTTTCCTTCACAGCTGTTTTCTAATTACTTCTGAACACTGAAAATTCCAATGCCGTCACTCAGTTCTACAAAGAGTCTTTTCAATTGTTTTTCTTTTTACAGCAAGTGTCTTGTTGTCCTGCTACCCACACATATATCAAAGGTCTGGGGCACTCTCATTGTGGTGCTGCCTTTTAGGTATGCTGAATGAGTCAGACATTTTGCTTTGCAACACACTGCAATGAAATGCACAAGCCATTAGCACAGATGCACTTGTAGGACTTTTTCTTTCCTGCACTGTCTGGTTCAGTATTCCTAAATTGTAGGTGTCATTCATTAACTTCTGAGAGCTTCAAGTTGATATATATTCATATGAATATACACACCCATACAGACATTTGTGCATACTTTAAAGAGACACAAATGCACAAGTGCATTAATACCTATATATGCTGTAAGGTCAAGGATTCACAAATCAAGTTAAAAAGGACTGAGGGAATCTGATCACTTGGTGTTCTGAGTACTTTACTGAAGTAAAACATGCAAAAAGTTGACAGGGAGTCCCACACCTAAAGTTCAGAAAAGGAACCTTCGAACTACTATTGACTTCTTCAGGTATTATATACAATTAAAAATAAGGGTAGCAAGGAGGGTTGTTCGGTTCCGCATTTTTCTTAATTGTGTCTCTTTAATTCTGGCAATCCAAGAATTATTTTGTGCTCAGAGATCTTTTACCTTTATCCAAGTAGAGTAATACCATATCTCTGCACTTTCATACCTACTGTATCATATATTCTATATGCCAATCCTGATACGCAAACAGTAAAATTCTATTTTTATTTTGACCTACCTCCACAACCCTTAACTTAGACATAAATACCTGATGAATTAGATAGAAATAAAAAGCCTCAGATCTCATTTTATAGTAAACTATTCCTGAAATCTTGAAAAAGCAGCTTCCAGCAGATCCTCAAAAGCTCAAGCTGCAGTGAGTAGATTTCCTACAGTTCAGGAATGCATTGGGGTGAAGGTTGAGGCACATAGTTTTAAGGCCCAGGGATCAGCTGGAGTGAGACAAGAAAGGACCTGCCAAAGAAAAGTAGTAGGATTCTTAGAGCTTTATTCTATTAATTCTACTTGAAAAAATAGGAAGTATATATTTTGCCAGCTAATGAGCAATTCTATTGCTCATGACCACAACACTAAGTGCTAAGCGTTTTGTGAAATTTTGGATATAAATGCAATTACTGTATTATTTGTTGACCCACAGCAGAGGAAAGGCTTAACCAGCAGTGTTCTTATATTCTTCTACATACAATAAGGAATAAAACTGTTATGAGAAAAGTTATGTTGTGCTAGATACTGGGATTTTTTTAATGCCAGGTGATTACTATTGTTAACAATATTGTAGAAACTTCCCCTTTCTCTAGGTTCTATGTAAGTTCAAGAGCGAATTTTTGGTAATATATTCAACTTCCTACAAAATGATGGATTTATTATATTGGGTTTAGAATTTAGCAACAGCTTTATTCTTTGTTTGACTCTTTTTCCTTATGCTTCTGGGAATAAGCATATCTCCAAATGCAGTTCCACCATGTGAAGTAATGCTCTATTCCAGTCCTTATTCCATATGCTATATATGGTACTTTGACAACATTTGTAATTTCTTGTAGTCTTTTGCCATCTACTTAGTACATGCCATTGTAAGGATCAAATAAATGCTGATCTTGATTTTCTTCAATCATATGGCTCAAATAAAAGTATATATTTCTGTCAAGGGAAACATTTTCTTTTCTTTTTAGTCCTTGTTGGATTTGAGGAAATAGTCTATATTTTCACAAAAAAAGGCTTTCTTTCAGAAGACAATAGTCTTCTATTGCCCACTTCCAACTGATTTTTTTTTTTCTTTTTACTTCTCTTTCTTTGGAGTCAAAAGTAGACTAGAAAGTTCCAAGGATCCAAACATATATTTTGTTACCCAAATCTGCTGTGTTTAATGACCAGGGGTCTGGAAGCTCTGATGCCTCTCTCATTTGGCTGGACCCAGCAACTGCTTTGAGTCTGAAGGGATCAGCCAGCTAAAAGTGAAGACAGAACTGGATTCTATTTGAGTATGAAGGCAAATTAAACTGAATACTACTGCAAACGTCTAAAGGAGAACTAGAAGAATTTGAATCAAGCGTTCCAGATTAATGTTTCAGTTGGAGCTTTGAACAAGACCTTTAAAATCAGTTTCTAGACTGGCAAGTGGATTAAAGCAAAGCCGTAAATGAAATGAGTTCAGAATGAAATTATTGAATGCAATGAATTTCAATTTCTAATGAGAAGAAAAATGACAAACCTAGTCAAATCAAAGTGACTATTTAGTATTGTCCACAATTTTCTATAGATGAGATTGAAGTTGTAACTTTGTTCTGTGCCACAAATATCTCTACTTCAATCCTTTTCCCTTCATGATCATTCTGAGTCCTATAGTGAGTCACTTACACTTATATAATATAAATATTTCAATCATCTAACCATGATTATTTTTAAAGCCATTGCTGAAATAGAAACGAGTCTCTTCCAGCACTGTGTATTCCTATCAGGCTCTTATAATCAGGATGATCGCTTAATTAGCATGTTTGTTTCCACTAGGGTATACCAATTAAGAGACATAACCACTCTGCTGTACACTCCTATTAATGCTTTTCTACATTTAAAGTAAGATCACACATTTCAGCAGGTGTAGCTTTTAATGGAAACAGAAGATTTTCCAAAGGATTTTGCCATCTGTTTCTTATGCTGGTATTCTTAAATTACTAGAAACTAGACATTTAGTCTAAGGGGGTTTTTAGAGCTTCCAGAGTATTAACTTTATTTTATAATTTTCACAGATGCATTTGAGCTAATATTTTAATAAAAATACAGCTGTCCTGACTAATGATTCCTCAGAAGTGCTACTGCCACAGATCTGACATCCCAAGTCATTTTGTGTGCATATTGTGCTAGGTAGTTACAGCAAAAATATGTTTTCTGAAAAATTAATATGTTGAATCCTTTGCTTCTCTCTACTCTGAACCTGAAGCTCAAAGCTTCTTCTGCCTTTTCTATTTTTAATGCTGTAAAATATGTTTGATTCTGTTCATTATGACCTTGCTAAAAAAAAAAAAAAAAAGAGACAAATAATGCAAAGTTTATATTTATTTCTAATGAATATTGAGCAAAGCAGAGCTATGTAAAATTGATATTCTGTCTTCACTACTATTTAAGCTTATTGTGTCACATTCTTATATCTCACTTTAAAATCTGTTTCATACTGTGAGACTTGGTCCTCTTCTAGAAGGACAAAATTTTAAAAAAGGAAACCTTAAACATTCCAGAGTGTTTAATACATAAAGTATTCACAAAAGTGTCTATTAACAATGTCTAATTACTCTGAAATTTGCATTAACAAAAGTAACTGGAATATATTTTAAAATTGCTTTTAGGTATGTGTGTACATTTTCCCAATGCAACACTGTAAAGAATATCCATGATTTTCAACTAGATTTCTACTAATTGCTGTTGTACACCTAATTAATTAATTTTGAATTATTAAGTCTACAGAAGACACTATTAAAGCACCATATTGCAAGTCTCAAGCACAATTTCTGCAATATCTAGGTGTCTCACTTTAGGTCTGAGTCTTGAGCAATCATAGCATGTTTTATACTTTTATTTTTTAGCAACTGCACTGTCACAACTGCTAGAAGGCTTTCAAACCATTCTCTTCAATAACAACAGCTTAGTTCTGACCAGTCTTCTATTTTTGTAATGGGTGTGATGCTGAGTTAAAGGTAGCAGCCATTTTCATGATTTCACAACTCCAGGAGTTGATATTTCAAGAAGAAACATGAAATAATGAATTGTGTGACACAACTGATTCTGTTTCTCTTTCCATAGTACCTTTCGATTGGAACAGATTTATAAAAATGAAATTCCCTTTTCCATTCAATTTCTCAATAATTTTTAATTTATTTCACTCTTTTTTGTGAAGTACATGTATGTACTGAGGACTATACAGTCATTTTCCTGTAAAACCTGTCACTGTAAAACTTTTTGCTTGCTGTTTCACTAAACTAAAAGTATTAATTTTGGACCAGAAGAAATTTTCCCTTAAACTTGGCTTATGTTGATTTCTTCCAGATATGTATATAAAAAAGGAACATTTTCTCAGGACAAAATGGAGTGAATGATTTTTGGGATTTTTTGGGGTGGGTTAGAGACTCCTGGGTTTTTGGTTTTGTTTTGGTTTCTTTTGTGAAGAATTTCACTAAAACATTCTACTACAGATGTAGAAGCAAAGACTTTCTATTTGGTTGGGGGAATACTCAAACCAAGGTATACCTTTTGCATCAGGTCTGACTCTCTCCAGAGAGAGATTTTCTTTCCAAAATATTCTCACGTGAATGTTCACTACAGCCTTGACACAAGTAGACAGCCTTACTCCAGGAGGTTTCCTTTTTCATCAAGAGCTCAGTCTGCAGGCCTGCAAGACCTGCATAAGACTTTGCCTACAGGTAAAGCTTAGACAGTCAATCTTCTGTCTACTTCCCAACCCCTGATTCCGTATAGAAAACATTTTGGAACTCAATGAAGATATTAGTATGCATCAAAAACATTTCACCTTTACACATTTAATCTAAACAGTCTGGTAGTTCAGGGCAATAGGGTTTGAATTAGTATTAGTTTCCAAATTAAGAATCCTAAACCTAGGTACTTTTGGTAAGAATACACATGTGCAGTAAGTGGTTCACCTTCAGTTAATAGAATTTACAGCAATCTAGGGCTCAACTCAGTTGCTTAGGCATTGTCATCTAGTGCAAATAGAATCAGTCCCTGTTATCCTGGGAAGTATCCAAATCCCACAACCACAGAGCTATGAAACTTCCTTAAATCCTGTGCTATCACTCCCATCCTCATATCAAATACTGTTGTCAATTAAATGGTGCCTCTGGTCTTTATGTGTGTCAGAACATGAAGAGTGATTCGGGTCATCCTAAAGCAGACACCAAGCAGCAGCCTGTTTAAGCTCAGGCTTGCCCTAGTTCTTGGTTTCTATTTCTCCAGGATACATTGTCATGCGAATAATTCTATTTTAAACAAAAGACATAAAATCCTTTATAATTAGGTCTCATTCGATTGCTGCTCATTGTGTCAAATACAGGCCAAAAATGTAGGATAACAGACATTAAATGAGAAAAAGCCAGCATATATATTTTCTAGGAAGAATGGATTCAGCAGCATGCACAGTGGGGAAAAAAAAAAAAAAAAAAAAAAAAAAAAAAAGCATAAATCACCATGATTGAGGACAAATAATTTGTTATAGGCTTATAGTGATTTTTTTTGTTTTGCAAATTTTTAAGAATGGTTTTCAAATTAAATTTGTAATGAAAATAACACAGGAATATATATGTGTTAATTCTGATGGTTTCAGGGCGCATCCTATTCTGAAGTTCTCAGAAATCACATGTCACAATCTTCAAAAAACACCAAACCAAAGCCACACAGACAAGGCATACTGGAGCACATAACAGTTTCTAGTATTTAATCATACATGGGAAAGAAAGGCAAGTAGCTTCTACTCATAAGTTAAATGAGAATCTGGGTTCTACATCTTCAGTTTCCCACAAGTCTAATTCCTCTCATTTCAAAATATTTGAGATGAGAGACTCAATAGAAGCAGAAATAATATATGGAATGTAGGATAATATCTCCATCTAAAGACTGAGACTGGAAGACTGATACAAAGATTCAATGTGGACATATTGCTTTGGAAAATTCTCCAACTGCCTTTATCCTACTCTGGTGTGACTTTTCTCTCATAATAAGCACTGGTATCTTCATTGTCAGAAATTTCTGAGTCATCAATATTTAAAGGTTAAGACCAAAAAATATAAGAGAATGTAAGTTTTTCAGAAGATAAGCTACCAGAAGAAATCCCAGCTGACTGGGAACTGGAAAACATTGTTCCAGTTTTTAAGAAGGGGGATTCCAGAAACTACAGGCCTGTCAGTCTCTCTTCAGTGCCTGATAAACTCATGGAGAAGGTTGTCCTGGTGGTATTAAAAACACCTGCACAGAAATACAGTCACCAGTCACAGCCAGCACACATTTGAGAGGGGGAAAGTCCTGCTTCTCAAACCTGATTTCTTTCTACAACAGGGTAACCCACCTGGTTGATCTGGGCAAGCCAGTAGATCTCATCTTTTTCAACTCCAGTAAAGCTTTCGGTGCTGTCCATCACAGGATCCTTCTGGGCAAAGTGTCCAGAATTCAGCTGAATAACTGTGTTAAGAGATGGGTGAGCAACTGGCTCAAGGGTTGGGCACAAAGGGTTATAGAGAATGGGGTGACATCAGACTGGTGACCTGTCAATACTGGGGATCTGCAGTGTTCTTCAATGTCTTCATTAATGACTTGGATGCAGGACTCAAAGGAATACTAAGCAAATTTGCCAACTCTAAATTGCGAGCAGCTGTCAACCTCCCAAGGGCAGAGAGGCCTTGACAAATTAGAGACATGTGCAGTCACCAACTGTATTAATTTTAACAAGGACAAGTGTTGGATTCTGAACCTGGGATGGAAGAACCCTGGATGGGCAGATAGACTGGGGAATGAGATGCTGGAGAGCAGTGCTGCAGAGAGGGACCTGGGGGTCCTGGTTAATGGCAAGTTGAATTTGAATCATCGTGCCCTGGCAGCCAGGAAGGCCAACCCTGTTCTGGGGGGCATCAGGCACAGCATGGCCAGCCAGGCAAGGGAGGGGATTGTCCTGCTCTGCTCTGGGCTGGGGAAGCCTCACCTCCAGTGCTGGGGGCAGTTTTGGGTACCACAGTATAAAAAAGACACTAAACTATTAAAGAGTGTCCAAAGGAGGGCCAAGAAGATTGTGAAGGGCCTTGAGAGGAAGCCATATGAGGAGCAGCTGTGGTCACTTGATTTGTCCATTCTGGAGAAGAGGAGACTTAGGGGAAACCTCATTGCAGTCTACAGCTTCCTTGTGTGGGAAAAAGGAGGGACAGCAATCTCTTTACTCTTGTGACCAGTGATAGGACTCAAGGCAACAGCATGAAGCTAAGTCAGAGGAGGTTTAGGTTGAGTATCAGGAAAAGGTTCTTCATCTAGAGGGTGGTTGAGCACTGGAACAGGCTCCCCAGGGAAGTGGTCATGGCCCAGGGCTGTGAGAGTTCAAGGAGTGTCTGGACAATGCCCTTGAGCACATGGTGTGACTGTTGGATGTCCTGTGCAGGGGCAGGGGTTGGACTCAATGATCCTGATGGGTCCCTTTGAACTCAGCATACTCTGTAAGTCTATGACAATGCCTCCAAACCTGGGACAGATTTCTGTATTTTTACTAGAAACACATTAATAAGGACTACTTGTCTGATTGACAAAAACTGCCATGCTAAGGCACATGATGATGTTTTTTGAGGAGTCATTTCTAGTGAACTATTGCTGTATGAAGTCACAGTCAATATTTCAGTATGGATTTGTAACCTGAAATTAAATCTTTGCAGGATATGAGGAAGATCTATCTGTGTAATTGCTACTTCTTAGAAAGGAAATTTTGGGAATTTCCTCAAGGAGTTTTAAAGCAATTCATAGTAGTAAAGAAATTCAGTTTTTTCTTACCTTTTCAACAGAATTGAAAAAAAAAAGTGATATTTTCACCTACTTACTATACCAAAACATCCAGCAAATATTCATCTGCTCAATTCTGTAGAGATTTCACATGTTGATGTCTTTCAATATTTTTATAACTGCTTGTTGATTTTAAGTTTGTCACAAACAACTCCAGCATTTACACGAGGTACAGAAGTTTACCTTAAAGATTATTTGTGTTTGGCTTTTTAGGTGACTTTGGTGTCTATTACTTCAAGAAGGAACAACATTAATATCTGCCCAGACAGAACATTTCAACCAAACTATGAGGAAGAAAAAGAAAGAAAATAGATGGAACTGAACCAAGACAGAAATAGTTAGAAAATTCCTACTTAGAATTGTTGTTCCAACAACAGCTATGAAATATTTTGCCTTGTTTCTTATTTGAATGTCTGGTTTCAGCTTCTAGTACTAACCCTGGATATAAGAAAAGCAAATGCCTTCACCTGTTAAGGAACCCAATAATCCCTGTTATTTTTTTCCCATGGAAATACAGCTGTACTGTAAGCAGCTGATATCTCCATCTTCTTCTTACAAGCACTGAAGCCTGCTTTGCAAAAGCTTGAAGAATTGCACCATTCACAGGGCTTTTTGTGGCACTTTGCTGAATTCTGTACAAATGGTTCAGTTTTGCAGCATTATTTCAAGAAGTGGGAACACAGGAATTGTGAATGACATTCCAATATTAAAACCTCTCTAAATCTTACAAGAAAAATTTCAGTGTCTTGCTTCTGCTCTATCTATTAGTCTTTTTGCCCCAGCACCTCAATGACAAGAGACATTATGTTGTTTGTCCACTATGGATCTTATTTCTTCTCTGGATTCTTGATTTTTACTAGACATCTCTGTCTTCTGTATAAATTTCCTGCACTGCTTGCTACAAGAAATTTGACTTATTTGATTCTGTTGAATCTGGCTACGCATCCCATTTTACTCAGAAGTCACTCTATCTCTGCATCTTCATCTTTATTACTAATTGCTCCAATCTGTTCAACATCCATCAGTTTTATCCATGATTTCCAGTCTTTCTGAACCATTTCTAGGTATGCTGCATAAAGGGTGGATGTCAAATAACCTAATATTTGTGGAGTTCCGTTGGAAAACATAGTGCTTGTTCCCCATTGACATATACTCTTTTGAGATCCATCCTTTGGATTATCTGATGTGATCTGTTATTGTGTAATGTTAATCAGAGTTCTGGGTCAAACTGTGTCCTATGCCTATCATGGTCAGAGTATAAAATATCTGCTCTTTTACTTTTTCTAGACAAATTTTTATTAATCAAACACTAGTATCAAGTTTATTTGACTAGATCTATGTAAAATTATTTTGGCTAGTGTTAATTGTATTCCTATCACTGAATTTCTTATCAGTGAATTTTATACCAGCATTTCCACTATTATTTAGGATTGATATAAGGCTTACCAGCTACAGAGTATGGCAGATTAACAGTTCTTCAAGCTGCTAGAATTTTCTTGTTTGGAGATTTATTAAAATGAACATCACAGAAGCAGACATTTCCTCAGCCAATTTTTAAGGACTCTTGAATATTATCTTAATTGAATATATTTATTCGTGGTAGATGATGCTTGAAGTTTAGCAGCATGAAGTGCTGTGATTTTCCATCACTTTTATATCCTAAAATGTAAAATATACTCTCATTTTTTTTTTCTGAGAAATGAAGTCACTACCTCACAGGGAGACAAGATAAAGGCATCAGGTCCTCTCAGCAGGAACCAGGCTCTGCTGCTGCCACAAAGATGAGAATTTAACTTGACTGGAGTAGGACAGCAGTTTTAAGTTACTCAAAAAGGATGTCTGGAAACAACAAGAAGTCTCAGTTTTTCAGCAGTATCTTGTTCAGTGTTACCATTTTCCTGAGTTTGGAACCATAACCTCACCCCCTTTCCTCACTTGGCTCTTCATGAATTGATTATAGACAGCCCCTAACATTTTCCTATCACTAAAGAGCTAGTTTATCCTTAATATTTAATGTTTCATTTTCTTGGGTGGTATTCTAAGCAGGAATACTTATAATTAATATATTCCCTTCTTCATTTATTGAATTACTCTTAGTAATGATTTTGTCATACCTAACTTGGAATGAATATTGCTTTAAGATGCTCATCTCAGTCAAAGAATTATTCTAGTATCCTTACATTTACTTATCAGTTTTCAAAATTTCATCCTTTTTAATCATTATTCTGCTGGTTATTGTCTGTTCTCAGCGACTCATCTATATCATAAATATAGATATAGATACAGATATAGATAAAATATCAATACAGGTATAGATAAAAATCATATTTAAGTACATCTAATATCTTAGGTCCATGAAACAAATATAGATAGATAAATAGGTAGATATAGATAGATATAGTTTGTATTCCTGTCTCCTGTCTTACCTTGTTTTCCTAATGAACTTTTACAAAGCATTGTTCTTCCATGACTATGAAAGCATGTTTTGTCAGCTCATCCTTTCCAAAAACTCCTTATATTCATTCATAGTTCTCTCACAGTCTATCATCTTTTATTTCCTTACTGACAATTCATACTATCATATGATATATGATCATACTATCATACTTCTCATACTCTTTAAAAAATAAAGAGTATGAGACATAGGTATATACATGAATATAAGGACACTATTTATAGTGTCTGACAGAAGATCTTGAATGCTAAAAGGTGATCATATCAAAGCACTAGTATTACTAATAGCATAATCGATTATCTTCTTTCCTTCTCTACAGTTCCCAAGATCACTTAAGGTGTTATTTCTCATGAAAACCCCCAAAACACAATTCGAGGGAAAGAAGTTTTCCTGCTATTGTAACGATATGTGTAAAATAATAAATAACTGAATAGACAGTTATTTTGGACAGGGAACCCCAAGACTTTATTTCAGCTTTACGACACAAAGAAGGCCCTGATGAGCTATTTCCACACTGGCTTCTCTGTGTACATAGTGTGCCAAATGATAACGGTGCAAGTGTAAGGGCTCAGAAATTCCCAGTTCTGCAAAAAAAAAAACAAACCCAAAGTTCTTGATTTTTTCCAAGTTTTAGCAAACTGGAAGAGGAAAAGAATATGGAAAATGATAAAAAGTGGCACTAGCTGGATTTATTAATAAAATTTATGGGTTTGGAAAATAAACAGTGTTACCCTTTTTGTCAATGTATTGCCAATAGAGAAAAAAAATATTGACGTGGATGGTCCTCTCTTTGAGGGGCTGATTCTATTGAAGGAAATTAGTTTAGTTTTTGAGAAGTATTGTGCTACTGAGTAATTGGTTTATATTTTCTTTAAGTAATACAGAAATCCATTTTACATAGGTTTGTGCAAATATATTTAGAATAGAATGTATAACGTTGATAGCTACTTAGGAAAATGTAATCAAGTTGTTACATTCAGATCATTTTCTGTACTGAATTGATGGATCAGTAGATAAAGCTTCAATTACAGTCACAGAATTGTAATTTTAATTGGAAAATTACATAGGCAGTGTTCACTATGACCAGAAAAAATTAGACTAATGAAAGCAACAACTAAGCCATTTTTGAGATTATGCACACGTATTAATTAAAGAAAGCATCTTTTTCATTATAGCTGTTAAAATGTCTTTCAAGGGCTGCTTTATAAAAGACTGCCTTTTGATGGTCTGGGAAATATAACCTAGAGGCAGGAAGCTAACATTTGGCCCATATTCTGGTTGTATCTATTATTTGACATGGGAATTTTAGTACTATCAGCTAGTGAGAATGACTGCTTGACTTAGAAGCTTTTACAAATTTAAGAGAGCAGAACCTTAATGCCGTACTGCAATAATAAATATTTGAACACTATAGAGGTTAAAAAAAAATGGTTTTGATTTTCCAAAAATGTCTCAGGATTTTGTAGACCAACTCCCAAAAGGGTTG
Source organism: Aegithalos caudatus (assembly GCA_013389925.1). NCBI lineage: Eukaryota > Metazoa > Chordata > Aves > Passeriformes > Aegithalidae > Aegithalos > Aegithalos caudatus. The sequence continues at coordinate 82,209 of WEIU01000495.1, read as the reverse complement.
GTGCCCCTAGGCAGCTTTGAAGAATATCCAGCATAGTAGTAATACTGTGTCTTTTAGAACTTTCAAGAGAAAGTGAGATATACTAAAATAGACAAGATCCTCTTATGGCATATGGATTTTGTTATCTGTGCTTACAGGTTTTGCATAGCCCAACAACATCAAGATTCTTTGCAGTCTTTAAGAGATCACTTTTGTAATCTTAACACCTACAGTAAAAAAAATTGAAGCTTGGGAAACTAAAAGTTGGCAACTTGATCTAAAATTATATGATATAGGCGACTTCAGTAACATCATTTGATGTAATGCCTCAGGAGAAATTACACTGTCTTTGGTGAAACAGTTACACGTATGTATTCCAAATTGTATAATACTAATATAAGTCAAATCATACTCTAAAACTTGGAGTCTGGGAAGATTGATGAAAATAAGATGACATTTAGAGACTTATGGTATTTCCATTTGGAAACCTTTATGTTTTGGGAATATTTTGATTTAAGAAAAAATCTGAAATACAAACAGAAGATGAATTAAAGATGGCAAACGCATCTTAAAATTGGGACACCAGATGAGGCTTTCTCCCCACCAAGGAGGTAAGGAGCCCTGAAGAGTATCTCCCACGTTGGCTTCAAAGTCAATGTTATAATTGAGCTGTGTGTGCCACTGCTTACTTTTTCTTGACAAATTGGGGCTGTATCTGTTTTTCTGAACAGAGAGTAAAATAAGGCTGTGATCCACAGAGCACCTAGTTACTCTTTGTACATTTTTAACACTGCAATCAATAGCTGCTACAGATCTGAGTGTATCTGCTCTTTAACATGCAAAGAATGTCAGCAACATGGTATAGACAGTAAGTTAATGATAATTGTAGCAATAAAGTGTTTAATACCAAAAAGTTCCTGGGAAGAAGATTCCATTTTCATATAAAAACACTACTAGATTAATCTTAAGGAGTTGTGGAGTGGTAAGAGGCAGGTCTTCCATACAAAAAATGAGAAGAATGCATTCCTTTTGTTTTTGCAGTAAGAGAAAGAAGGTTCTGCTTTTATGAGTGTCTGTGAAAGCAACTCCTTTCTTGCATGCTTCTCATTCCAGTTCTGTCTACTTATCATTTATGACAACAAACATAATGGACCTTGTAAGCTTATAATTTCCCTTTTTTGCCATTCTATTTTCTGCATCCTGGAGTTCATTAAGCTCCTCTTGGAAATAGAGTATTTGTACTTTTTATTTTTCTCATCTTCTTCTCCTCAGCCTAACAGTTCTACCTCTATTACTTGTGATATTCTAGAACTGCCATGAGTAGGACTTCATCATAAGAATTCTTCCGTTTACACTACTTACTGTGTAAACGGCAAGAATTCTAGGAAAAGAAAGTATGATTTATGGTTTAGACAGCTAGAATTGCCTACAGGAAATTAATTTATTCCCATCTAAATGAGAAAGTCCTAACACAGCGTTAAATAAGTTACCTAGAGCTTCCAAATGACTGCATTACTTTTCGTCTCCACAAAAATTTCATATCTATTTTTCAGAAACACCATGTCCTTACATCTGTTATTCAATTGCACACAATTTGTGTTTTGGCTAAATAATGCTGTGATATAACAAATTGTGAAACAAATCAGGCCAGCTTAGGTTGGGCATTCAAAACAACAATCTTAAAAAAAATACATGGATCTTACCTCCTTGTCTATTAAAAGTGAATAACTATATTTCATGTCACAAAATGCCAAGATTAATAAATTATTCCTTTGATATATTCAAACACTATAGCAGTGTCATGGAAAAACTCATGAGAATATTAATAATTCTGTATTCAGAGACTCAATTAAATCATATGTAGTAAACAAAGCATGGTGCCGAACCCTAAACAAAGGGAGTGGAATGAGAGCCTGAGCTGTTTCTCATACACTGAGAATGAGCTTTCCCAAGCAATAAAATATCTGGGAGACAGAAATAGTACAGTGTTTAATGAACAAATTATGTATATCCTGCATGAAGTATTATCTGCATTAATTCTGACATTTCCTAAGTTTAGACTTCTTGGCTTTTAACCCCTGTCTTCTCAAAGGTATTTTTTTGATGCATTCTAGCAAAAGTAATCTTGAATACTTTATTCAGTGTAGTCCTATTGTACCAGGCCGCTCAAAAACACTGAGACAACGACTGCCCTTAAGATATTTTCTGTATAAACTGGTGCAGTTTTCCAAGAGTGCTCTACATATTTAGGATTTTTTTAAAATAAGAACAATATTTGTTTTCTTTTTTCTCTTGCTAAGGCTTTCAAAGTGGCATAGAGATGAGGACAGCCAAGTGTCTCCACCAAAACAACTTTTTAAAGGATTGGCTTACAGTAGGGTTCTCAGCCAGAGGTCAGTGAGTTACAGCCACCCTGCCCAGATCATGTTGCTGAAAGGGAAATGAGTCTCCTCTAAATCATAGATAGACAGGGCAGGCACCTGGCAGTGAAAGGGAAGGTTCTGGTATAAAAAAGATGATTGTGATTTTCTGAGTTACAAACAATTGGATCTCACATATTTTAGTGCAGACATTTGAATGTTGCTGATGAAATATTTTCAGTAGGATTCAGGAATTCCATCCAGCCTTTACAGACAGCCCTTAGCCGAATATTTTGTGCACACAAACTGAGCAGACTTATTCTTGCTGATTGATTTTCAAATTGATATTGACTTTCCAATTCACATTCCCCGCACTGAGTACCTTCCATTCATCCATCTATCGTATTTCTAGCATGCTCATCACTGTAGCTTGTCAAGGCCTTACATAAATCATCTGAGGCCTAATCATATGTCAGATACCTATGCAAATGATCATTCTGTTTGCCAGTCTCTATAATCTAGTAACTTTCAAAAACAAAAAAATCTGTAATCCCTTCCTTTCTCTTGGCACTTTGCTATACAATCTATTAATCTTGATTTATTTGTCTATTTTAACCTTCCTGTTTTCTTTACTGGGAATAAAAATCATACTTTAGCTGAAACAGAGCTGTTGGACATTATAACAACCTCATGAAATCCCAAGCAAAACATCATGTGTTACAGACCTGAATGGCAGAACAATATATAGAACAGTGCATCTTGACTGAATTTATATAATTCAGATTAAAATATGCTTTTGGAAAAAAAACAAACCCAACAATGTGAAAAAAACACAACAACCTCTCACTTCTATTCCAGACTTTCAGTTAATACTTTTTCATGTAAGAACAAATTAAACTTGCAAAGAAAAGAATGCCATGTTATTGCAGTACTTGTGATAAATTGTTACTAATTCAATTTCAAGAAGAAAACGCAAAAGATACAAGAAAAACATTTATGATTGATTTTGAATTATGGTGTATCTCTTACATTAGAATGACATTAAAAATGGAATTAAGTATCTTCTGGTGTGGAAGAATTTTCCTGAGCATTTTTCTGTTTATGAACTAAAAAAGAATAAATAAATAAAAACATTAATTTAAAAAATAAAAAGAGCTAGTTAAGAAAAACATCTTTGTTCTCTATATGATAGGTAACTATTAATATTTGGTATTTTTCTGTTTCTTTTAACAAATAAGTGTTACATTTAATACAGTTATTTTTCTTACAATGTCACTTCTGTCCTTTGGAGAAAAAAAAGAAGTGTTTCCCAATGATTCTTTCTGCCTATTTTTGGCAGAATTCTTACACCAAATTGTTCAAGTTTTAGATTTCAAATAGTATGTATTTTTAATTATTTTCCTGAGCCAGTAGGTACTCATGAGTATTTTCTATTACAATGAATTAAAAAAAAAAAAAAAAATCAGAAAACTCAGTGTATTTTTCCAAACAGGGACAAAGACTCACTTGTAAAAAAGAAAGTGTGTGTATTTTAACATTACCATTTAAAATTCTACTGTGTTCTCTCATCTTTATAAAAGGAGCATGTCTTAAAAATAAAGTAAGCTATAGCAGTGATTGTTGTAGTAGTCAACAAAGAATACAATTTAAATTAAATTTAATAATCACCTAAGCTTGGGGGGAAAAAAAAAGGTAGAGAGAAAGAAAATAAAGGAGAGAAAACACATCATATCTACGTAGATAATTTCATTGCTAAATTAACTAAGAGGAAGTATGTCCTGAAACTGATTCTTTGGTCAGAACATGAAAGCCCAAAACTTCCTTCGTTTTTTAAGTGTTTGTTAAGTCTGTAGCCACAGGTGGTGGGGTTTTTTAGAACGCTTCAAGCATTGTTAAAATTTTATTTTCCATCACAGACAGAAATACCTAGTCTGATATATATATTTGTTTCAATTAAAAGTAGATTCATTCTTATATTATACATATATGTCTTTAGAGGATGAGCGGAGGATCCTGGTTGCATAGGTCCTAAAGATACCGTAAAAAGCCACTGTGTAATTAATTACCAACTTTTACAGCAGCAAAATGATCACAGTTCCTCTTTGTGCCTTGCCTTTCACCAAACTCTAAAAGTAGGCTGGGTCATGCTTCTGCCTCTCAGATGGACTGTGATGTGTGGGAAAGTGACTGCCCCTATGGAAGAGAACGATCTATCCCTAAGGGTCAGTCTCTGATCTCTGCCCCAGGAATTACCCTGATTGGGTGCTGCCAATTGCCAGCACCAAGAGGAATCGATGGGAAGGGAAACCTGCCCTGTGTAGCACATCTATTTTTTTCTCTTCATTTATGTAACAAAATCAACCCTAACTTGGCTTTTCATTCTGAAGTGGAAAAATTCCATTTTCCCCTAGGTTTCTAAAAAGTTTTAACCCAAAGAACTGGGTTAAACTCAGAAAGGAACTGTTGGTCCAGGAACTGAAGGATGAAAGTTTCAGACATCTTCTTAGAGCTTTTACATCCAGGAAAGCTCAAACTTGCCTCCTGCTCAGCAACCTGATCTTCCATTCCTGATTATAGGTGTATAATTCCTCTTTTATAAATGAGGTATATAAGTCTTCACAAAGGTCCTGGGTCCTGTTTCAAGTTGGATACCACTATCCTTGAGAAGACCTCAGTTGTACAGACTAGCTATGTCAAAAAACAGTGACAGATTAAGTGTTCTTATGACAGACATGTTTATTTACTTCTAATTAAGGTATTCATTCAACTACAGTCAGTTCTACCTGACTACCAGTGGGACCTCTCTGAAGGTGTACTTAGGGGTCTGCAAGATCAGCATTCACACAGTCAGGAAATGAGTGGATTTCTTCTCCTAATGACACAGGGCATTTTTCAGATAATGTTTTGTTAGTTGCAAGTTCAAGTATTTTTATTTCTGTCTTGGTGCATTTTTTATATTTGTCACTTTCATTCCAGTTGAAGGACACTCCTTCAATGATGTTGCTAAACTTGTTAGGCAGGTGCATTTTTGATATGTGGTGTTCTTGTGCATAGTAGATTTATCTGTATTCAGCGTGAATTTCTGACATGCAACATCACAGACACTGACAAACGATTGATTAGATTTGACAGAGGAAAATGAAGTATACTTGACATAAAGCATCTATACTGCACTGTCAATACTTTTCTGTGCAGCTGGGAAGATAATTTATCTATTTTCAACCTTCTTCATTTATTTCCCATTTACAAACATAAATAAACTGCAAATGTTTCTCTTTGTTTTGCTTCACCTTGCTCTGCTTCTACTGTTGCTGCCCTACCATGCTCTGCACTGCGGTTTTGAAATATATGTTCAGGAACAATCAGAATTTACTAAGCCTGCCCAAAATTTATTCCCTTACACAGTGAGAAATGGAAAATATTTAGTTAAGCTCCAAAATACTCAACATTTCATGGATAAAGAAAAATAATATCTAGCTGGAAAAAAAAAAATCACAATATTGTAAGTATCCTACTTAAAGGAGCAAAAATATTTGTATTGTACACATTGATAGACAAACATTAATTTTGTATCAGACATTGCCCAATGTTACTCCTATGGAAACAAGCTCCTATGACAATAAATTTGTTTAGAATTGCATCCAGTATTAATAGGCAATGAGTGTGTGGGCACTAAGAACTTAAAGTACATTGTATTTCTCTCTGAATTTCCCAAGTTTATTGCAGCAACAGTACCTCACACCTTGTTTTATTGGCAAGCTCTGTTACAGAGCATAATTAAATCAATTAGTATATGGGAATGACACAATGTTCTGATAAGTTTCAAGCTGAGGAAATGTAAATTGACTGTAAGCTATTTACAGCAAAAGAGAAAACTTTTCTTAAGGACATAACTCTCATAGCTTAAAAAGCGATCCTCAAGTTTATCTTGGGTATGACTGGCTGCATCTATAATGGTTTCCTAGCTTCAAAAAAGAGGTTAATATTTCTGACTGTAAATATTTAAAACAGGGCTGTTCCTATTTTTGCACCAAAATAAATAGGTTTAGATTTTTCTCCTTTTTTTATTGTAGAGAGAGTTCAATTGTAAAGCATTTTTCCCTTTTTTTTTTTTTTTTCTTCTTGGTTTGTTCTTGCAGTTTTTTGTTTGTTTGTCTTAGTTTTTATTTTCTTTTTAATGCATATAATCTTTCATGAGACATTTCTTGGGCATGATACAACAAGATTTAAATGCAGAACTGCCACTAAGCTAGTGGGAATTGCCAATTAAATCTAAGGTATAATATTGAGAGCCAATGTATCTAAGCACAGCTTCAAGTGTTTCCATATGGTGGAAAAACCTCCCTGAACCTGAGTGATATTTAAATTTGTACAATATAGTACTAGGAAAATACAGATAAAATTTTGTTGCTTTATATAGAGCATCATTATCCCTAGCAGGATGACTGCCTGTTCTCTTGGGACCAGAGTTTAAGATCAAGTCTGAGCATTCGGCTTTCCTAGGTAAACAGAGCTCATGTATAATTGATGCTGATAGTGTTAAATGAAGCACTCATTGTCTCTTTTTTTTGCTACTTGACTTCAGAATCACACTGACTGCAAACAATGAGAAAATCAAGCAACTCCCTTAGACTGGTTAATTATTTCAAAGAAGGATGTGAATGGATTTTTAAAGGTACTTCCAGTAGCATCAACAAACCTAATATAGGTTGGCACCAACTGGAAAGAATAATCTGACAAAATGAGGATTTTTCACAGGAAAAGCAAAAATTCCCATGTATTAATCAAGAGAATTATTCCCAAGAAATTCAACAGCAAGTTTGATAGGCTCTTTCCATACCAAAATTACTGACATTTGCAGTTGACTTGGATTTCTGTGAAGACCAAAAAATGCTTACATTCTTTTTTGTTGGATAAATATTCCAAGACACCATCTAAAGTAGATGATAAGCAAAGCAATTTTGAATTAATTTCTATTATTAACTTTTTTTTTAAATAGTAAAAAAGTTTCATTTGACAATTTTAAAAAGGAATTCTGATTTTCTATGTTTTGAAAAAATTTTGGTTTAGAAGCTGTGGTATAAACATTTATAATAAGTGGTGGGGAATAAAATGCTTCAGAATTATATATATTCTGACTTTTTTTTTTTTTTTTTTTAACTTTCTGTTACACCTCAGTTAGAAAATGTTCCAATACCCCTGTCTTTTTGCTGGGTGGAAAATTGTGTCCTTGTAATTCTATATTCAGTGACAGCAACTGAATATAAACTAAAAGTATTTTCAAAAAATATTACATTACCTTCAGATCAGCACTTCCAGTCCCCGTTAATGATAAAACCATAAATATCCATTATCAGCTGCAATCTAACTTAAACTGTGCTAAGGCCAAGAGGAATATAAGGATGAAGTTTTTTTGACATATCACAGCATAAAATGAAACTGAGAAAGCCTCTTCAGGTTTCCACGTAAAAAGAATCATTAAATAGAAAATCAT
>WEIU01000495.1:57152-74045 GCA_013389925.1 Aegithalos caudatus | reverse complement strand
TAAAAAAAAAAAAAAAAAAAAAAGGTAAAAAAAACCTGCCTGTCTCTTTAGTTTTTGAAAATTTTGAAATCTGTCAGTTGCTAGAAAGTTAAGCTTAAAACCCTGATCATGAAGTATCAAAGCAAGAAAGTTACCACTCAAGATATCACAACAAATTTGTTATAGTCGTATCTCTAATAATACTGATGCAGGAACGCCACAATGAGACGCAACAGAGATGACAGAGCCAGAGCAAGAGGAGGAAAAGAGGAGTTTACTTTTTTGATTTCACCTTATATACATTTCACAGAAATGGACCACATTGGAAGATAGAGGTTCAAACTCTTCAATTCCACTGGTCTGAAAAGGTGTCTATCAATTGTCCCTCCTAACTGGAGGAATGTAAACAATAGTATTGTTTATAGAAAATGTGTGAGAATCTGACTCTTAAGTATGTAAACGATCAGAAGGCTAAAAGAACAGAAAAGAACAGGGCGACATAATACTTTCAATTAGACTAAAAGGAATAGATGGAAAAAATGTACAATGTTTTGAGAAAACTTCTTTGAATCACGTCATCTACCAGTTATACCAATAGATTTAATAAATAATAAAATTACTCCACCTATATGCTTTGCCTTAGCTCTGTTCCTAAACTACCACAGCTACAAACAAACTGCTACTACTGAAGGATAGCAGTAAGAATTGTGAGCCAAGAATCCCTATAATTCCAGTGGTACCACTTATAATAAGAAGCACAAAATATTAAAAATGCTACTATATCAGAAGTTCAGAAAATCAGTTTTATTTAAATGTAAATTTTAAAAAATCTTCTTTCCTCCAATCTAACAGAATTGCACAGTCCACTGATTTTAATTAAGATGGGAAAACTGTTTTGATAAAAGAAGAAATGACCCCAACATATGCCCAAAACTTCAAATGAAACCACATATAAAGTGAAGAGAAAAATTATAGCTAAAGTTAAATTTTCTTCTATGCTATTTTTATGCGCTTTTCTCTTTCTTTCTTTTCTTCTTTCCTTTTTATTTTCTTTTGGTATTTATGAACTGGAAAGCCCAAACTTCTCTAAATCTCATTCTGTGAGTATGAATATTGAAAGCATAAGTATACAAAACCATAGAAAGATTAATTCTAGATAAAGAATGTTTTCTGACTCTTTTGAATAAGCATTTAATTCAAAATCACACTTAGCACATACAAAAACAAAACCCCAAAGACATTCCTTATTGTAATCCAGCCACTCTTTTTTTAAGAGTAGAAGGATAATCAAGAAGGCAAAGAGCTACACCTAGTAGTTGATAAGCAACCCCAATGTGCTCAGAATATAAGCAAAATTGTGTCAACATAATTTTCCCAGGAATAGTTGAACACAGCCAGGGCTTCAGCAGGCAGACTTCTTGATTACCAAGATCTTGATACCTTCTCTGGATACCAGGGCAATCTAAACCATGGACATCTTTGCGGTTGTTCCTCAGATTTTTCAAATTATCTGAGAAAGTTTTGCTTTAAACTTTATTGGATTGTGATTTTTGTTCACTCAGAAAACCAGTCCATAACAGAAAATAGCGACTTAGAATACCTTTGAGGATAATGGCCACAGAGACAATGGCATTCTGCCTATGCAGGTGATGACTTAAATAAGAATACAAACTTTTTCCTTTCCTTTGTATACCCTTCATGTCAGCAGATGCACACTTTCTATTGGAATTAAATTCTACATTTTTAAGAAATATATTCTACATTTTTAAGAAATACACTATTTTTAAAATGAGTCAATCAATAGAAAGAGGCCTGGATGTGAAAGACACATATAGCTCCATAATTTGGAATAACGGTGGATAATATTCTCTGCTGTCCTGGTTTTGAAAGACAAGTATCTGCCAGCAAAAAACTGGAAGTTTCCTTTGAATAGAAAATGTGAAGCCCCTCCCTCAGATTATTATAATTTTGCAATTAGGGGCTCTCAGGCAAAGATTTGGTAATAGGAATAACAGTTCTTCACTAGGAATGTTAAAAATACAAATATAGTGGTACAGAAAGACATGCAAATAAAACAAACAAAAACCCTAGAAAACCCTGAGAGAGTCAGGGAGGTGACCTGCCACCCTGTTGGTCAGAGTGTTAGAAGCAGTCCAGATGAATCCTCCTGGAGTAACAGACGCAGTTCTGTGGAGTAGAGCTGGTCCTGTAGAAAGTCCAGTGGTGGCGAGATGGGTCCAGTCTTCCTCCAGGAATCCAGTGGAAAACAGGAATGTCCTGGTGTTCCCACCTTTCCCTTTTATCCAGGTAGGAATGCTTGTGGCACCCCTCACTGGGTGGAGCATCTCACAATGGGATGATGTAATGTGTCTTGTCATTGGCGAGCCTTAATGGCCCATTATCAGAAAATATCAGCCCCAAAACTCGTGCTTGGCCACCTCTTTGTTTTGGTCAAGCATCCATAAGCACCCAGCAATTAGTTCCCAAGCAACCCACTGGGAAAAAATTCCACAAGTACAAAGGAAAAAAAAATCCAACTCCCAACATCTCCATATCACAAGGAGGAGAAACATAGATCTTACTTTCCTAATATAAGTAGCGAAATTGAAGAAGCCTGAACTGTAAGACCAAGGACAAAGGTCTTACTGAAAATATACACATTCATTTAGATTGTACTTGGAAGTATTGTTTAATGTACTTCCTGGAAATTGATTTAATGATCCATTTTCATAAGACCCAAAACAAATATTAGATAACTACCTACTTTAGCAAATGACTACAAGTATCCAAGATTTCACTAATGGCAGCTACAGTATAATGCAACTAGTGTTGTATATAAATCTATTAAAATGCTAATTGCTTCATCAAGCTATTACTAGAACTATTTGCCTCTGCCAATACAATATTAGCATCTCTATTTGAGCCTTTCTTAGAATTAGGGAGTCAATTACAATACCCTTAAGATCTGTCAAAGGTAATTGAATGAGGTATATTTAATTGACGTGTATTCTGAAGAACATAAATGTATACTGGGATTCTGGTTTTAGGAATCTGTTTTCTTTGGATTTAACTTTTCCCTTTTGGGATGTCTCTAAAGGTGTTTCCTTGGGAAAGCCTTATGGAGAATAGGAATGTAACACAGTCTTCTAGAGTGCTTGCAGTCTCTCCAGGACTCAGTGATGTGTATCTAAATCTCTCTAACACTCATTCTGTACAGTCACTGATGTATTTGCAGTTCTGTACAGCAGCTGCTGACACATAACCAGTTATTTCACAATGAAACCTATAATAACTGTTTCTCTCCAAGTGAAATTTTGTCAAAACTGGCACCTAGATACTGTGATTGCTGTGATACAAACATCTGAGAGGGAAAACTAGCCTGAGCGCTACACTCATTCTTCTGTAGAAGTGTGTGTGCAAAAGCATGAATGTCTCAAGTCATGGTGGTCTCTCACATATTTTAATTTTTCTCTTTAAATCCTGATCAGTGTTACATTTACATTATTTCACAGTTCAGTCTTTTCTGGTCTAACACAAAATTACTTTTCTCTAAAAAGCAGGGTAAGTAGACTACAGCTATAACCTCGTCAAGAAAGTGTAATGTAAAGACAAATGTTGGCTGAAAGCATATGCTAAACTTCAGTGAAGGAACTGCATTCTCCCGTTATGGCAACTCTTTTTCTGTTTATTATGCTCAGTGATTATATTGTGTCTCAAATAACTGTATAATTTGTGCACATGCCTCTTCAAACCAGAAACATAGCCTGTGGCTGCACCTTTTGGATAGATGGATCTGTTACAGAACATAGGTTCAGACAGAGTATTTTAAGCAAATAGGAACATACTATGCCTGTACTACCATATAGATACTCTTTTGACATTAACTTCGTCCCGAATGCAGGTTTACATACATTCTCCTTGGTGAGAATGCAACCAAACCCATGATCTTAATGAAGAAACATATAAAACTGGGAAGCATAAACTATAGTGGAAGCTTTTAAACTGGAAACACAACAAAAGCATTTTAAAGGCCTCAAAAATCTCTGTAACCAGGTAGTAGGAACCAGAAAAATGATGATAATTGAGTGAATTCCCAACTCTGAACTTTGTGGACACAGTAATGTGGTTTGCAACTGGGCAACCAAACGTTATTGCCTTGGAGTGTTTTTCAACTAGAAACTCTATGATAAGAAATGTTCTGGTTCATAGGAAGTACTGAGGGTTGAAAAACATAAGGTATACAAAACATTTGGGAACACAGCTCTTTTCTCTGCAAGACTGTTTCCTTTGTTTATATGTTCTCCTTCACTTACTCAAATCCTGTAGTGCTGGTCAAGTTCAGAAGGACTAAACATTACCCAAGTCACAATATGTAGTTCTTCGTCATGCCTGCACAGCTCTACAAGGCTATTTACAGACATCTGTAGCTTTTAATCCTTTTTCTCTAGTCCTGGTCATTTACATTCCTTGAGGATTTTTCAGTCCATTAAATATGACCTTTAAATGTTCTGTTGGAGTTGTATAATACAGTTAATGTATGACTTTGTCCTCAGGGACAAAGTATATGGAAGCAACCCATGTGGTACCCAAAACAATGATTTTTTTTTCCTCCTTTAAATGGAAAGATTTTATACTATGACTCAGTAACTAAAGGTGCTATGACTGTTTCAAGAAGCTTTACAGTCACACAGGGCTCAGTACCTAAATCTAAGGCTTTATTCTTCTCAAGCCCAGCATTTTCCTCTTAGTAGTTGTTTATAGGTACATCATCATTTTGTACTTCTACTACCATGGATCATCTTTCTTGTTCCAATATCTGTAACAAGCAATTAAAAATAAAAACAATTAAAAATAATAAGACTAATTATAACAGTAAATATACCAATCAATGTATGTTAAATACCAGGTTATATCTGTAGTATATGAGTAACTGGAAGAATGCTTATTGCTTGGCACCAGAGCTAATAGCAAGAGATGCAGAAAGAATCACTGAAGCTCTCAGGGAAATGTTTATACTTCTCTGCCTGCTTGACTGCTGTGGTTTTTGGGAATGCATGTTTAAGAAAAAGGTACAAACCCTTGTGTAAGGATTATGCTGACTTATTCACCCCACTTAAATGGATGATAATTTTCCACAAGATGAAGACATGTCACCCATGACTGTACCTGATCCTAATTTTTTTGAAATTTTCCAATAGTAGGGCAATCTTTCTTTTCAGAATCTGGCATTAAAGACCCTGATAAAATTCAGAAGTTTCCCTAATTTGCAAGACAGAAGGTCAAAAGCAAACAGACAACAGTTTCTCCTGGAAAAGAACAAAAGTTAATTGTTTCTATCTTCTGTGTCCAGTGTAACTTATCAGATTAAGAAAATTGTCCTTGATTTAAGGCCCTGGACAATGTCTGCGAAATACAGCCTGTAGGCTAAGCAGCTGAACATCTGTCTCCTGAGAGAGCTGGGCAGGATGCTAACTGCAAAGTGCAAGTTGTACTTGGTGTACCTTCAGCTGGATGCATTGTGCCAGCAGCAAACTCCTGGGAGCTGGAACAGTGCATGAGTCAACTTCCATATTTTTTTTCTCCCTTTTTAATCTTGCTGTCTCCTATTGTGCTTCTATGCATAATAAGCATTCCTTAAGCGCTTGGCTCTGCCTGACAGCAGTAGCTCCATGGCTCACAGATGGCTCATGGAGACTTTAGCCCCCCGTTTCTGTTGACTCTTGCAGGCACTGAGAGTTTTGTTTGTGACTAAGCAAATCTAAAAGTAACTTTCTTTATATGAGGTGTTGTCAAAGATATTCATTAGTCTCTGAGCCGCTGAAGAATGTTTTCCCAACTAGCTCAATTGGGAACATCTAGGAGAGCAATTCTTTCTCATTTCCAGTAGCGTGATCATACTTACTCTGCAGAAAAGAGAAATGCTGACTCTGTGAGTGGTTGGACTGGCAACAGTTGTCCAATCAGCACAGTTCAGCACTGCATTTTGTAATGCCAGGTCTGTAACTAGAACAGTTGATGCCAGAAAAATGTATTGACTGGGTCAGGACATTCTTTTTCTTTGCACAAAAAGAGCTACATAATCATTCTTTCCAGTATGCAGAAAGCAATTCCTGATTTAATGGCTGCGCATGTCTACAATATACTGCTGCTGCTGAGAACAAAATGGACAAGGTAGAACTGCATGTCTGAAAGATGCTGTGATGTTTTAGTAGGTCCCAGTAGGCAGAGTATGATCTACATGTGGTGTTCTATGAAGCTTGCAAATGTCTCTGAAACATCATGTTGGTGATGTGTCTGGTTTCTGAACGAACAAACAAGCAGAAATTCAATATGGATGTAGAGTGAAGTACTTATTAATGACCATATTTATCTCAAATATGAAAGGACAGCTGCAAATGTTGCTGTTAAGGAGTTGCCTGTTTTTATCCATTAAAAAAGCAAATCTCCTTCCTGTGCCGTTTGTTACATGAATCACATCGTGTCTGGTTAGATCAGCCTGTGTTGTATCAAAAATGCACACTGTGAGTGCTGACAAAGCCCAAAGCAATACAGTACAGGATACATTTTCAGCCTAATAAGTGGGAAGCTACAGCTGTGTCTTCTACCAACAATGACACACATTGTATTTGCTTTCCAACATGCAGCTTTTCACTGTAGGCTACACATGCTGTAGGCAAAAGTTACCTGAGTGGAATGCAATAGGCCTTGAAAACAAGTGTGTACACAAACCTGAAATATGGTCAGGAGAAATGACATATCTTCATTGTATTCAGTATTGGTATTATTATTATAGGTGTTCAATATACTATTTTGTCACAGCGATCCTGATGTAGCCATTACATTATTGCAAGCTCTCTGATACAAGAAGATACAAGTTTTAAGAGTTGGAATTCTCACATTCTAGATAACATCGTAAATTCTGCTTCAGAAATAATTCTTAGGTAATACAATTGAAGAGGGACATAGTTCGGTGAATTCCAGGCACAAAAGGTGCTTTATTCACACTCATTTATACGTTTTCTCCCCCTCCTATCCCACAGATCTCCTACACTCTTAATAATTTCAACATTCTCTGTAATTGTTACATAAGTGTTTTCCCTCCTATTTCTTAATTTTACTCCATGTGTCACCCAACCTCTTAATAGTACATCTTTACAAAGAAAACTTTATGGAATACAGAACTGAAAAGATCTCAACAACTCCTTTTTTTCCTAGACTTGAGCAGACAATAGTGATATTACTTGTTTATCTATTAAATATTTAGCTATTACTAAGGAAGAAAGTAACTTAAAGCCCCCAAATTCGAGTTCCAGCTAAGAGGAATCATCTTCCTTTTATTTCCTTCTTCCTTTTATTTCCTTCTTACCCGCTTTCTTATTTCTCTCCTATACTTTGGCTACAAACTCTTTGGGGAGGGAACTGTATTTTTATTCATTTCAGTTACATCTCGCACATGTATGCTGCATCTAATAAGTAATGTCAAATAGTTCTTGTCTTACTACCATTGTCTTCCAAACCCTAGGTCTCACACTGACATTTCTGAGGTCAGCAGCACTAAAAGACACTCACATATAGGCATAGCTTAGTTAGAGCATGCATCTTGGAAGAAGCTCCCAGGACCTTCCAACATTTCTATAGAATCTGCTGAAAGACAGGGATAGCCCTGAATGATGGCAAAGCAAACTATGAAATGCAGTACACATACACCCATAAAAAAACACCGATAGATGCAATCAGCTGCTTTTGCACCTCTTGTGATCAATGGATACTTATCATTGCTTTAGAAAGCAGCCCTTTAGATGACTCTTCCCTAAGAAAATCCAGTAGTAAGTGGCATTTAGGAAGACAACTTCTGATAAGAATAATTTTGTGTGGTATAGAGTTCCAAACTTTTCCAGTATATTTTCAGGCAATTTCTGACACATTTGTTTTCTTCTTCATCAGGATATCTTCTACCTATAAAGGAGAAATTTCAGCACTTGAAAGAGAGAAACTTTGGCCATTCATATGAATTTGCAACCATAATGCTAATCAAGTAAAGACAACATAATCCCTTGATCCATATTAAACAAGCGTTCTCAGAAAACAAAGCCTTTTCATCTCAGAAAATGGACACATTTCTGAGGCTTACAGTGTATAAATGTTCTTTCCTGGTCCTCATGAAAAGCAATCATTTTTTTTTTAGTAAGCACTTCTTAGTTTCTATTAAAATTTTTATTTTGTTTAAAAATATTTCAACTTAATTTTAAAAATAGGGCAATTCTTGCACCATGTTGCATTTGGAAATTTTTGTCGTCATATTCTAATTTCTGATAATTAATATGAATAAATTAAAGCAAATGTAAGGCTATTTGTTTCCTTCCAAAAGGGGGAAAAAAAAATTTCTATATGTATATTTATAACTATATTTGAAATTGCTTTGTGAAATTTCTTTCTATGAATGCCTAATTATTTCTGGATTATGCAGGCCAGTAGATAGAAAAGAAATCAGATTTTAAGAGACTGTAACACTTGTGCTAAGTTTCATTAGAACACCTGCACTGTCTGTGAAGAAGAGTAGTCAATAAAATCAATGACATATATTTTTAAACAAAATAGAAAGGCAAAATGCATTTGTGTTGTACCGGATAAAGGTCATGTGCTAGGGACGTTCAATACTTTAAAACCATAGAATAAGAGGAGAAAGTCAGTCTCAAAAGAAAAATCAAGACTTGTTTCTTCTTCTATTCCATGGGTTCATTTCTCTGCCTTTACTGACCTTAATGTTATTTTTTGTTATGTTACATGTAGTTTGCTGTGTTCCAGGAAGTTTCTGCACAGCATCACAACTATGCAAGATTTGTAGCTGACATTTTTCTGTCTCTAAAAGACAAGCATGCACTTGCTTGAGATACTGAGGCTTATTTAATAACTCTGCTTTACACTCAAAAACAGAGTTACAATCTATAAACCAAGTTAGCATAAGGAAGAATTGAGAAAGGACAGAAAAGGCAATATGAGCCTGTATAATTTTTGTCCAAATACTTGTTTTTCTTTTGTGCAAGAAAAGTTTTTCACAAGTGGAAATAACGTGATCCGATCATCTGCAAGATGAATACAGCACACATTTTTTTTCTTTAAGAGGCAAAAGAGCACAACTTTTGGATCAGCAGATACTGCAAGAACAAAATATTGCATTCTACCCATCAGAGCTTCCTGTGGGAGGTGCAGAAACCAGTGTGTTTGGCAGCTGCTGCTTTTGATAAGGGAGGGAACACTGTTGAATGGAGGCAGGTAGAGTAGTCCCAAACCCCAGGTGTAACCTCATTTACTGTTTTGCTTGGATCATCCATGCTTTGGGGGCATGACACCAATTTCTTACAGTGCAAGACAAATACAATCGTTGTTGAAATAGCTCAATGCACAGTGAAAGCCAATTAATCTATGCATTTCAGAAACTAGTAGAGAAGGAAATGTCTTCCTAACCCTCAGTGGAAAGTTAACCTAAACACTACCTACCTATATTGGCACAAGAAGAATGTTTCCAATAATGTAAAATCTGAGGTCTGGCAAAGCAAACACTTATTCTTAATTATAAGGCAGCTGTCTCTGCCCAAATTAATTGTAGCATCAAAATTAGTCAACTACATCAAGACGTAAAGTATCCTGGTTTCACTTGTAACATATGTTCTGCCAAGATATCACAGTATAAAATGCATAGACTTTTGTTGGTGATTAAATTGTCTTAGTATTGTAGAGTGTTGTCTTTTGGGGATTTTTTTCAAGACACAGTTATTTCTTATGAGCAGTGGTCCATATTGGAATATATTAGGGACACTGTTTAGTGGTGGACTTGGCAGTGCTAAGAGTTGAACTCCATGATCTTAGAGGTCTTTCTTAATCTAAATGATTCTATGATCCACTACTGTGCAAAGCTGCTAAGCTGTTAGAAGTGAAGAGCCAACTGGTAGTTATTAAATTAAAATGCTCTCGAGGTCAAGGTTTTTTTTCAGATAAATATATGTAAATCACTCTTATTTGGAGCTATAGAATCACAGGATCACAGAATCATTCAAGTTGGAGGTGACCTTGAGCAATCTCTATGCCAATCTCCTACTCAAAACAGGGTCAACTGCTCAGGTATTTCAGGATTTCATCCAATTAGATTTTGAACACCCCTGAGGGTGGGGAATGCAAAATCTGCTCCACTTCTTGACTGCTCTCATGCTGAAAAAAGGGTTTTCTAACATCCAGTCAAGCCTGTTTTTTCAACTCCAGTCTGTTGTCTCTTACCCCTCCAACCAAGCCCCACTGTAAGTCTCAACACTGTCTTCTTGCTGAACCTCCCTCCCAGCCCCCTCCCAGATGCTGAGGGCTGCTGTAAGGTCCTTCTGAATCTGTCTCTGCCCCAGGCTGAACCAGCTCTTGTCCCTTAGCCCCTCCTTGACAGCTGTGTGCTCCATCCCTGACCACCTTGGTAAACCATGCTTTTGTTTACCATTGTCTTTCCTTCACCAGGGTACCTAAAACTGGACCAGTCTTCCAGATGCAGTAAAACAGGTGCTAAGTAGACCAGAATGTAGCAAAAAAACAAAAATATTGCTAGGCTGTGGTTACAAGCACTGTGCCAAGGCTATCTCTATTTCTGACTGGTCAGCATGCAGATAAGATTATTAATAACATTTTGGCTCACTTTCTAAAACTGATATTTTCACTCTTAAAACATCTACTTCCATCATTTTTCTGGAAAATCAAGCACTTTTGTTTTGCTACAAGCACAGATTGTGAAAGCAACTCTGTAAAAGTAACAAATGAAAAATTAGGCTTTGCAGTAAGAACATAACTGAGAGGGAAACAAAGCATCATTGTTACTATTCAGAGAGAACTGACCGTGCTGAAGGTGTAGGGTGTTTCCCTGGTAATACAGATACTCAATATTTATTCTTTCTTTCTACAAGACCCACCCAATCCTTGGAAGCACATCTACAAATACTGTTTTAATAAACCTTTGTTCCTGAACAACTGCGTCATTATATAATATCTTCATTTAAAAAAAAAAAAGTAACATGACCTAGAACATGAACACTCTCAAATTTATATAAATGTGTGATATTTATATAACAAGAAGGTAGATAAGCACTTAGTTTAGACCCTGATGTTTTTGTGAAGTAGCCTCCTGTACTTACAGGCAAAGGCACACACAGATATTATAGCTTTCTGGAAAAATTATACAATTCACAAAATTGCTGTGGATCTCTAAGTATGGCAAATATCCCTAACTAGTGATTAAATTTGTTTCCAAAATTTTAGTACCTACCCTGCAGAGAATAAATAAGGGAATAATTTTAGTTATGAAGAGAGTAAGAAATTCTCTGACTTGTGGATGTTAACTTTTTTTGGTGGGCGGTGTCTAGTTACTGAAGGGAAGATGGAAGTTCTTATACAAAACTCTTTTCAGTGCTGAAAAAGGCTCTGAAATTCACAGGTTTTAACAATTTTCTTTCATCACTTGGTCTTAAAACTACTGAGGACATTTCTGCATCTTCAAAATTTGACTAAAAATTTAATTTATGATTAAGGAAGCTAAACTATTTTGGTGCTCATATTCTACTTTTTCACTTGCAAATTGATCTCAATTATCATTTGATACAATCCAAATAATATTCTATAGGGATTCAGTTTCTGAGTTTGTATAAAGTTATGCTTATATTAAAAACTAGCTATATTTAAAAACAATAAAGCGTATCATACTCAGACACCTTGACAGATAATAGGGTTAATTTAGTCAGCTTTAAAGTATACATGTGTGCTTGTGTTTTTCAGACGGTTTTGTCACACCATAACTTAATAAGAATTTAATTTCTTATTAAACATAAGAAATGTGACAAACAAAACATCAATCATCAATAACAACAAATGGTGACAAATGAAAAATGACAGCCTCCTCCAGAAACTTCTTCCAAACCAATTTCCCCAAAAATTCTGTATCTAACTACTCTTTGGAAACTCCTTGTTAATGGGGTACTTATGATATATTGTACTTATGATTGGAAAAAACTGCTTCCAGAGGGTATCAAATAACAGAATGCAAGTTTTCATTGTCCTTAGTCTTCTAAGGCTATTCTCATTCTCCACACATGGCAACACATCTTATTCAGGATGTTGCCAAAGATTAAGGCGACATCTTGATAATGAAGGTGATTACTGGCCTAGCAGTTTGGGTAACACCTGTGTAGAGCAGCAGGAGAGGAGTCACAGCTAAAGGCTTCTTTTTATAGCTACAGATAAAGATCTTACATAGATAAAGTATTCAGATTGCAGAAGTGATGCCTTAGGACGAGTGATAATTCATCTCTTAGTAAAACTTATGATTCCAATGTCTGCAATCTACTTACAGTCTCTCTATAAAATGGTGGCAAGCCTCTATAAGTGCATCATGCAGCAAGTAAAATAGATGTCACTGACTGCTTGTGCACAAGCAGAGTAAAACTGCTGGAGAGCCCCAGGACTGCCTGACCAGTCCAAGTGACAGTCTTGGACTGGACTGGACAGCCAAGCTAGTCTTGGCCTGTGGGAACCACCACTCACCTAAATTTCTCCTGGGCACATTTGAGAGTGAGCATGGGCCAGAAACTGTTCCCAGCAGGCACCTGAGTTGGGGGCTGAAAGAGATTTCAATGTTTTGGGCATGGGCTGTTCCCAGACAGATGGTCCCTGTGGATGAGATGGTTGTTCCTAGGAACATTTGATGGACTAGTACAGGTTTCACTTCCATTGCTCTGCCTATGCATTCGTTGCAGGTCAGCATGCCCTGCTCCAAACTTGGAGAGCACAGGCCAGCACGTATGGCCTGCCTTTCAAAAAAGCTTTGTAATGTGAGCTCAGCTCTGCCCATGATATAGCCATGACTTTGGGTTGTTTCCTAGAATGTTCAGGATATGTCCAGGACTGGTTTTGTCATGCCATGTGTAAAGTTTATTATCAGATCACTTCCCAGGGAGCAGGATCACCTGTAAAATACTTAGGTATGTTTGATAATTTTCAATATATGTATTTTTTGATAGTTATCAAAATTAAAATCAGAGATATGCTTTGCTCATGCCATGTCTGATGGTTTTCCTAAACTCTGACCCTTTAGGCACTATTAGTTTCTCTGCAGAAACATATGCTTTGAATTTGTGCTAGTGTGTGTTCAAGTGATTTACTGTAGACTAATTAGATAATTTGACACAATTAGCAGCAATATTTGTGGAAACAACACATAATACCTCACTTCTTGTGTCCTTGTTTTTGTCATGCCAATTATCCTCTGCTTTTCTAATCAAATGATTTTATAGGAGACTTGCAATGAGATACTGAGTGTGACATGAGACGTTTTCTTTATCATTAAAGACAAAAATTCAACTCCTTGCTTTTCAAGGAGGTATTTTGAGACTAATCACTCTTTCTTATGCAAATCATTTATTACAACATCCTGGCACATAGAACTGCTTCTGAGGTTTTTTGGTTTAAAAGAAAATGCCTAGTGTTCATTGGAAAGTGAGGTGCTGATAGTACTGAATAGAGAGAACAATAGTGCAGCAGGCACTCTGGAAGATTCCCCACTGGGCTCTGCTGATAGACTTGAAGTTTGACCTGCAATGCCCTCTGTTATTTTATTGTCACTGGATGCCAATTAAGTTCATCACTAAAACTGCAGCAACCTGTTCACCAGTTTGATATCTCTGCTGAACAAACCGTCTCATTCCCATGCAGTAGTTCATGAACGATTGGACCAATTTTCACCTGTTCAGAACACAATAAAATTGATTTTGAAATCGTCGCTGTATCTTTTATCAGTAAAGTTCATTTGTTCTATAAATGGAAACTAATACCTCTGCTTAAACTGATGTGACAGTCAGAACATGATGCCATCCCAAAATATTTGTGAACAGAACAGGTTTTCTAGGATAGAAATAGACACCTTGAGGCAGGAGCAGCCCAATTTTGGTGGTTAAGCTGGTGCTTGTTGCTGTTGTATGTGGTTTTCAGAGTTCTCCTCTGCAATAAGCCTACACATCTGGCAATGACACTGGGATTGGTGAGTATACCCATCGCTGGTCATTGGAAAATATCAAGAGAGGGAAGGTGTTGTGTATCTATTCATAATATTTCTGCAATGCACATGTGTACACCAGATCATGAGGCAAGAATATGACAAATTGCTGGGAGAAGTTACAGCATGAGACACTGACATGGTCCCATCACAGACTCTGTGGCTAGCACTGCCTGAAAGATTAGGCATCTCTGTTTTGAGTTGATTCTCGTAAGGCAGCAGAGCACTGAATACACAATACACAAATTCTTCCCTTACCACAAAGATTTTATTGTGATGGGAAAATAGTTGAGATGATGAAGCTAAATGCATCCTATTTTGTACTAGTGATTTTGTAACACAGCACTAACTCTTAGTGTCTACCACACAACACAACTGTAAAATAGAAATTATAAATTTCACAATTCAATTAAAAGAACTAAAATATATTAGTTTTGTTTAAAAGTAACCAAATTTCATTTATATCCATGTGTTTTCTTTTCAACATCTGGACCTCAATTAAGGAGAAAAAATAATGTGTTTATATGTCTGCAAAGTTTTCTTTATGTTTTTTATTTCTGTGCTGCTGCAGTACTTTTCAATTGTAGCAGCTATATTATGAACTCATGAGCTAAGCAGTTCCAAATTGGAAATGTACCAACCACTCCTACTATTCAACAAAATGTTTTCAAGAGCAGTTAAAAATACCAAGGAAAAAATATCCAACCCTCATTCTACATCATATTCAAGCTTAGTAGTAACAAAAATAATCCTTTTGGGATCTAAGTTGTCAAATCATAAGTTTAGCATTCTAAATCCACAGTCAGCTTTTGTTTATATTGAGAATTTCTAAGAAAGAAAATCTGATGGCTCTCCTGTCTTGATATTGTCATTTGTGAGGGAGCACATGTAGGCAAGAGTCCACTATCCACATCTATTCTTACCACCATCGTTCTCCTTTCTATGCATCTTGATCTGGTGGTAAAAACAGATTTGTTGGAAGGAATATAGTCCTCAAGACAGTTCATTTTCAAGCAAGTAAAGAGGTTGACTAAACTAGTCCAAGCAGTTAACTCCCTTTTTTATTATTTCCAGATCGAACACAAGGACAACAATTTTTAGATGAAGTCTCCAGGTGTTGCTGAAGATTGAAGACTGTAATGAAACTAGTGAAAGTGATCTTTCCCATACCTGACCAAATCTTTTGGCAATAAAGTTTTTTGTTGTGGTGCTACTAGTTGTTTGAAGGTGAAACACACAAAAATGAAATCAATTTGGTAACCTCTTAGAGAAAGCCTGTGAGTCTGCACTGGTCTTTAGTTTGATTTTCTCTGATACCTATGTTGGGACTGAGGGACATTACCGTTTTAACACTCTTTTAACTCTTTCAAAACTGTCTCCATCTGAGAGTCTGAATTATGTGTCTAACATTAATACACCCTTTAAGGCCCACAGCATTTTTGTTCTGTGATAAATAAGATTACCACCACATGTCAGAGAGAATGATGTTATAGATACCAGAACTATGCTGTACCTTTCCCTCTTGTCTGAAACTTATTCCAAACTCTGAAATTCAGCATCTATATGCTAATGTATTTGGAGTCCTATTTAAATTCATTATCTGCAATAAACAACAAAGTTATAAATCTAGGTCCAGTATAGGACTTCAGCATTTCTAAAGAGAAAGGCAGTAAGGTCTTTCAGGCACTGCTATCCATTTTGGTAGCCACAAGGATTTTTGCAGTATACAGTACAATGTGGTCTCTCCCAAAATTACCAAGTATCACTGAAAAACACTGAGCAAGGGAAATCTCAGCTCCCATGCTTCATTTGAACAAAGGAAACCTGAGTCCATGAAATGGTTGCTTTCATGTACCCTTGAATGAGCAGAGTTCACTGCATTGCTTTTAGAATTCAGATGATTTATAAGACTCTTGCCCACCATTTAGAGTGCAGTTTACTCATCAGAGAATTCACCTGGAAACTCAGAGACCTGCTCAGGTTTAGGTAATAAAAGGTGGAAAGGGACCTGAAGTTTTCCTCACTATAGTGTCATAAACTGAAGGCTGATCCCTCCAAGTTCTGTGTAGAAAGAGGATTAAAAGCAAAACTCTGCATAAAAGTAGGTATCTCACCCACTTAAAGGCGGGATTTCGAGCTCCTCTTTTCTAAACAAATCTTCTGTTAGGCCAGGAATGTCCAACCTACTTAACTGTACATAAAAAAAAAATAATCTTCATTTGGTCAAAACCCATACTATAACTTAGAGAACCAAGGAAGCCACTCCAGGAGCAGTTATGAATAGAAGGTGACAACCATTCTTCAGGGGAGACACTGTCCCACTGCAGATCAGACCTGGTTCTAGCAGTTCCCACAGGCCAGAACTGAGATATACCAAATATCCTCCTTCACACTTAATCTGATGCCACTAAAATTGTCCTCTCACTTTGGATCATTAGGATATTTTATTAACTGGCCACAGGCACAATCCCTTTCTGTTTTTAAAACATGAAGTAAACAAAAGTGCACTGTTAAAATCAGATCCTGTCAAAATAAGTTGGCCACACTTAAATAAATTGAACAAATTGTGACTTTCTGCAGCATTCTACCTATCTTAAATTCCCACAGAGTTTTAAGCAAGAGTTGTTTACCTAAGCCCCCAAGCCAAAACAGTACAAGTAGAATCTGGAGAATGAAATAGAGGAGTGATCTGAGATTTCAGGGCTCCTGTCCTTAGGATACATTTGCAGTATTGTGCTTAAGCATCAACATTTTAGGTCTAGGCAGAATTTCAGATTCAGCCTAAATCATGTTTTAGCATATCCTTTTTTTTTTTTTTTTTTTCATATTATTTTTTTTTT
>WEIU01000495.1:37031-52751 GCA_013389925.1 Aegithalos caudatus | reverse complement strand
AAAAAAAAAAAAAAAAAAAAAAAAAAAGTGTGCACTACTATTTTCTAGAAGTTTGTTTCTATCTCAGTGATTGCATGAGTTAATGAAAAAATAAAACAGTCAGTAGATGCTTACTGGCTTTTCTGTGTTCTCCAAACAGAAGAGATGTCTGTTTAGAGGTGTCTTGATAAGTTTGCATCTCCTTCCTTCAGATGACATGTGCTCACATCGTTTGGAGTCTCAAACTATCAGAGAATTAAAAGCATGTGGTCCTTCTTCATAGAGTTTTAAGTTGTACAAGAGTGCCAAAATTATCTAAAAACTGACCTCAATACCAGGTGTCAGGATCCAAAAAAGAGCCAAGCTAAGATTTTTAAGGATGCAGAGGGACCTCTAGGGGACTCAGAGTTGTCCTTATAGCTAGAGATTCATTTCCAAAAAGTGATAGCAGGCAAAGATCCTCTTCCCTGAAAGCACATTCTGCAAGCTGGAGCCAAAGAATTTGGCTGGAGTCTTGTAAAACCTAGAGGAACTTAGGGAAACCAGATGGGCTTGGCGTATCGGTGTAAACAGCAAGGTTGGGTTGAGTCCAGGAGGAGCACACTGGGACAATGTTCATTAGGATAACAATCTAGGTTACATTTCTTTCTGCAGACTTATCCTCAGTAATCTCTTGGGAATTTTTCCTGACACAGTGAGCAGTTAGGTACACCAGATTTCTCTGTGTTATTTGGCAGATCTGATGGCTATCTTAGTTGTGAGACATCATTCCTACCTTTAAAACCACTTATCACAGAAACTCATAAAGTAAATTACTATTTGTATGATGAGAGCACCTCTCGTCTCCAGTCAGATCAGGTCTAACATGACTGGTACCGTACAAACAGGCCAACCACTATTTGCAGTGAAACAGATTGCTCATAGTATCAGGTAGCTACAGGAAAAGCAATCTCAATGAAAAACATCCCTAGAAACAGTTAGACACTCTTAATTACGTCATCTTTGGAACCCTACCACACAAACATCTTCCAAATAACATGATTTGAAAACTACAATGTGTGATGAAGCTATTCAATATATTTCTGGAGCAAAGCAGAAGAGAGCAAAGCAGCTACTCCACCTGAGAGTAGTTGCTATAAATTATGTTTCCAAGTGATAATGAATGTTAGTTTCCTTGTGGCTATAAGTGTTTGTGTTTATATGGAAAAGAAGGACACCTTTCTCACACCTCTGCTGCAGTCTTACAAAAAGGGTTGATGGTAGATGTGGCCATGGTTTTGCCTTATTTCAAAATTTGTTTTAGAATATCTTGGCTCTAAAATATTATGCAAAGCTTCATTATATTTTAATCTGCAGGTGAGTTAGATAAAGAATGACCTAGGGAAATAGATTTCTTTTTCTTCTGATCTTTGAGAAGGAAAATGGTTTGAGGTAAAGTTCTTGAAACAGAAGAAACTTGCTTAAATGAACAATAAGGTACTATACAGAGCAATATGTCAGAACCACTAAGCCAGAGTGATGTACAGATTTTGTGTAAATCCCATGATCACCAAATGAATCCACTTATTTGCTCACAGCAACTGTGACCTGCTGCTCTTCACCTTTCTCAGTTGCAGAGTGACTCTACTGTCCAGTTGTGTCCCTCCACACGCGGTGTTCTTTAGCTGCTCCTGCAAGTGTACATGTAGAAAAGAAGCTGTGGATAAGAATATTTAGACAGAATATAATTTCTGTTACAGAAACTATGCTACTGACTCAGAAGAAAAAGAAAGAAGTTGGGGAGGTATGTGATAATTTTAAATTTGGCTGACAATCAAATTCAAACAAATCTGTGGTATGTTATATTACATGCTACACAAAGGAACTTTAAATTTTTCATAGGGTGCCAAAATATACTTCCCTTAATTTTGTGTTTGGTCATTCTTGACCATTAGAGAATATTTTTGTTATGTATATGACTCTCCTAAAGTGCCAAGTAACACGCCACATCCACTTTTATCATATCCAGTTGGGAACTTCTGGACATACCCCATTAGGAAAGATGCTATTTGATATCTCACCATGTCTGTGCAACTCATTGACTGAAGACACAGCCTGATGCAATGACAATTTTGTAACATTTTTACAATCTTTGTAACATTTCCAATTTCAGAAACATGTGAAAATGAGACTTCTCTTTTCCTCTACCAGCTATCAATATTTTTGTGGGTAATTTGTCTTATAATTTGGTCTGAAAGGTCTTTCTAGAAAATGCATAAAATTCTTTGATCTAAAGACTACAAAATACATAATTTTAAATTGTTTTAAGATCTGTCTAAATAATGCTGAATGTTGTATCTGTTTTAATGTTTTATCATTTTTGAATGACAATGACAGATAATGATTTATTTTAAAGAATGCCTGCAATGAAACTAAAGTATGTATTGGCAACATACAACTGGGACTATTGAAACAAACATCTCACATAGGTACTAGCTTTCTGGTATTTAAATTACACCAGAATTACACTTTATAAATATGTGCTTTTAAAATTTTTTTTTTTTTTTTTTTTTTTTTTTTTTTTTCAGATATAGGATGAAAAATATTAAAAGATCTTTACTA
The DNA here is from genome assembly GCA_013389925.1 of Aegithalos caudatus. Classification (NCBI taxonomy): domain Eukaryota; kingdom Metazoa; phylum Chordata; class Aves; order Passeriformes; family Aegithalidae; genus Aegithalos; species Aegithalos caudatus. The sequence goes on along the minus strand of WEIU01000495.1, from coordinate 50,171 downwards.
CAGACCTATTCTAATACCTCTCCCACACTTTCTATTTTGAAAGGTTTCTTCATGGCATCAAAAAAAAAAAGCTGAGAATACCATAAAACAGTGGAATTATGTGTGCTTGTTTCCAGTGCTTCAGAGGGATTATCTTAATTTGTTTTGATATTTCTGTTCCAGAGTGTTTGAGGCTTCTGAATTACCCTTGTAAGTGCATAATTTCTGAGTTGGTGCTATATTGACCCATGTCATACACTGGGGATAGTGGGCTCTCTAAACCACTCCTTGTCCAAGCATGATACACTTAGTTAACCTTTCCAGATTTCCTGTGAGTCACAATTCTATTGTGTCCCCATACAACACCCATTTTGTTATTCTGCAAACTGAAAAAAAATTTGCATGGTAGTTCACCTTGGTGTAAATGATTTTAAATCATGTGCATCCTCATGAAGAACAGCTTTCTCAATTTGGTGGAGTGATCAAAAAAATTCTACTGAGAACAGTCTTCCAAGTGTTTTATCGTCATAATCTTGTAGCAGCCTGAGAGGACATCAAAAACAGGGCAAAGACCCCTTGATCAGGATAAATTTTATTGAATGAATCATTGATAAAGTTACTCAAGAGACTTTATTAGAAATTATTTATTATCATAGAAGTCTGTTTCAGGAAAATATGCTGTATTAAAATTTTATTGTTTATTTTTATATCATAGCATTGCAATGTTGAAAAATTATGAGGCTTTGAGTATAATTTTTTTTTATTTTCTCTATTTATATTTTATATGAACATTTTTACCTTTCACCATGTCATGCATCATTGCTTCAAAATGTAACACGGAAGTGTTCATACTCAATATTTTTTTGAGTCATGAGGGAAAGCTGCTATTTAGTACTGCTGCAGATGTTACCTTTTCTTGTATCAAAATGTTTTATTACAAAATACTATAGTTCTTTAAGAAAGCTTTCTGCTTTGAAGGGAATACTCTCTTGTTTGTCTAGAAGGACAAAATAAAAAAGCAGTCTGTTTTAAGCCTGGTCTTCATATTAATATTATCTCAGGATTTCATTTAGTTTCAAGTCTCTCTTACAGGGATTGTGGAGAGTTTGGGGAACAAACACATCTACAGTCTTTCCCTTGGTTAGATAGCCCATCATTTTGGCTGCCATTTGCCAATGAGATGAGAAAGTAGCTGGTCCTAGGAAGTTGGATATTTACACAGATATGGAATAAGGAGAAGAAAGTCTCAGACCAAGGCACTCCTTTTTCTTGGTAGAGGTGGCATCCTAGAGCCAAGCAGACCAATATATCTTTCGCCTAACTGGAAAACAAAAAATCCCTGTGGGCTCAAATTCCAAACAGAATAAATAAAAACAGTACAAGATCAGTACAATAAATCAGCCAGCCAGGAGAATAAAAGTACCAGAAACATATTAAGTGAAATCACATCAAGGCAGAAAAAAGTAATAAAAGGATCATTCAGTTCCATAGAGAGACATAGTTAAATTAACATGGATTCATTAAGACAGGATAGGAAAAATACATTTTAAGACACCCAAAATGGAACAATATTATATTCTCACAGGTAAATTTACCAGGTAAGAAAAGAATGAGTAAAGCACAGAGCACAGTTCAAAATTTTATTATCATTGTGTCTGTGATTATAATGTATTTATATCTAACATTCATAATAAAGCAGCAAAGCCAAAATATGCTCTGCAAAAGTTTTTTGCTACAAAGAGAGAACAAAATGAAAAATTGAAAAAAACTTTTTAAGAAGAAATTAAAAGATACGGGCAAATAAGTGAAATCTATAGAGGCAGTATTTAGAGGGTTAAAATATATAAGTATTGGTGTCTCAGATAAAATATATGAAGTCTTAACAAAAAAGGAAAGCTAAAAAAACTCAGCTTTAGAAGAAGGGTAAAATTGAGTCTATTCAGTTGAAAATGTATTCTTCAAAAAACTGAAGGTTTGGCCATGTAAGAAAAAGAAAAATAAGATTCAGTGATAGCAGAACAAGAAGGTTGATTCCAATATCATTGAAACATCTCAGGAGCAGGAAGCCTGAGAGAGAGTTAACAGTATCAAAGTACAGATGCATTTAGAAAGCATAGAGCAGCAGTGGAAAACTTGAAATATATTGGTCTTGTGTTCACCCCTTTGGGAACTGTTTTGGTTGTGTTGGTTTTTTTTGTTTTTGTTTTTGTTTTTGGTTTTTTTTGGGTTTTTTTGTTTTGTTTTTGTTTTTGTTTTTGTTTTTGTTTTTTGTTTTTTGTTTTGTGGTTTTTTTTTGTTTTTTTTGTTTGTTTGTTTTTTTGTTTTTCCTGAGAGATAATGTAGATGAGGCAGAAAAGGCCTTTTGCAGTGAAGTAGCAATGTCTGAAACCACTTTAAAAATGAACACCATGGGGCCAAGTAACATTCTTGTGAGACTTCTTAGGGAAATTGAGATGAAAATTTATTTCAGTAAAGCCTTTTATTCTAATTGCCACTGTGTTCTCCTGGAAAAGCTGATAGCCCATGGTTTGAACAGGTACAGTCTTCTCTGTGTAAAAACTGACTGGATGACCAGCCCCAAAGAATGGGAGTGAATGGTGCTGGTGGACAACTGGCAATTAGTAGGGTTCTCCAAGACTCAGTACTGGGACCAGTCCAGATCATCTTTGTTGATGATCTTGGCAAGGGGAATGGGTACATCCTCAGTAAGTTAATGGATGACACTTCTTTGGGCAGGATTGTTGATCTGCTGGAGGGCAGGAAAGCTTTGCAGAGGGATCTGGACCAGCTGGATTGGTGGGCCAAGGCCAGTAGTTTGGGGTTCAATAAGGCAAAGTGCCAGGTCCTGTCCTTGGGTCACAACAACCCCAGGCAGTGCCACAGGCTGGGGAAGAGTAGCTGGAAAGTGGCCTGGCAGAAAAGGACCTGGGGGTGTAGGTCAACAGCAGCTGAGCGAGGCCAGTGGCATCCTGGCCTGGATCAGCCATGGAGTGGCCAGCAGGAGCAGGGCAGGGATTGTTTATCATGAGTTTTCAGTACTGATCTTTATTGATTAATTCTTTGGGTCTCTACATTTCCTTGACCCTATCCTATTTGCATGAACATTTAGAGGTTCCTTTCTTTCACCTTCAACAATGACTTCAGATCTCAGGCATATCCTCTTCCTGACCTTGACAATTTTTTACTATGACTTTTGTTACATGGAGAGAAACAAAATTACAAGTGACATACAATAAGAAAGTCACAGCATTTCTCTCTTTCCACCTTAATAAAGTATATTCATTAATGTCTACAGTATTTGTAAGCTAAATGCATTTCTAAAACATATTACATATTAAAATAATACTTTAAATTCATTATAACCCACTTATTCACACTTAATAACAAAATCTAAATACAAATAAGAATTAAACTACCTCTACATGTTAAATTTAATAATTATATTTTGATTTGTGAGACAATTAATAAACCTCAAGACATTACTTATAAATTTGAACTTGAGCATAAGAAAATGGAAACAAAATACTTACTTTTCTATCAGCATTTAAGATTCACAGCAGAGGCAGTTTCATAGAAATTTGTTTTCATAGAATATTTTGTTTTGCTTCTTGAACAAAACAGTAATTCAATATTTTTAGTTTGATAAATATAATTATCTTTTGAGCATTTATTCATTCTTTTGCTACTGAGAGAAATACATTTTGAATTAAAAGACACCTCCCACTGGGTTTGAACTTCCTATCTCTAAATCATATGGTGTTATCAGTACCATTTTCTCATTTGATCTAAACCATTACAATGAGACAATATTTTTCAAGTATCTATAATTGCTTAAGGGAAACAGAACACTTTAAAATATAATTTGAAATAAACAGTTTTAAATAATGACTCTTATTTGTCAGAAAGTGATGATAATTGGAAGACAAGCTACAGCAGATAAATCTCTGTTTCTCTTTCTGTGCAACAAGAGGGAGGAGTAATCTTGAATTATGGTTGTGGTTTAAGAGGGGGATAGAGATCTTTTCTAACAGTTTCACAGAAATATAGTACATTTTAAATTCCCTTGGTCTGATTTTGACTGCCTTAGAGTGTCCATGTACCATAGGGTCTCTCTCCTTCTGAAACATCTGGTCAGTGACAGCTTTCCAGAATAAATGGATAACAACTCTCATCCAAGGCTGCAATTTCTCTCTTCTAATCCCCAGCAGCCTACTTGATTGATCCTTTATGCAGCTATGCTGTGTAAAGATTAATATTCTATTTGTTGAGTATCAAACAGCAGTAGCTGATATCCAGCAGGCATTGCAGATGATTTCAGGAGCATCCTCAATCTTGGGTTGTCAAATTGTTGTGCATACAACTCCTCTACAGAATAGTGAGAGGAAAAACTGCAGGAGAAGAGAAGGGAAGAAACACAGCCCAAGACAACTGAGGCCTTGTGTAAAGGGCAGCCTTGTGGGATAGGCAGCTATTCAAAATGTCCTCTCATTTCCAAACCAAAATTTCCAAATTTCTCACTTACAAATCCAGTGCTGGGAAATCTGACTCACACAATTGGCACATGCCTAACCCCTCCAAACACTTTTTAACCTAGTGCTCCTTATTTGTTGCTCTGTGCCCACTAGCCTCCCTCTGCCAAAATAAAGATTTTAAATCTGTTGTTTTCTAATTAGGTCTGTCTGAGCAGATGTGCTTGAAGAAAGTTACTCAGCCTCAGTATTGTACATTGGGCTACTTAATTTTGAAGTGAAGTAATACATTGTTAATGATAACAGGTTAATCTGTGCTGTAGCTGTATAGGCAGAACTAACTAACTATCAAAAATGAAAGCTAGCAGCAGAGTCTTTATAGCTCAAGATTCTACATAGTTTTGATCAGTAGATTTCTTATAAGTGCTAAACACCTTGTCATGTCTCAGCGACTGAGCAGCCTATTATATTCTGGATTTAGTTCTGATTTCTTTGCAGATGAAAGTGAGTTGCTCTGAATTGTGTTTTTGTTGGTGTAGGATAGAGTTTCACTGTAATAGACACTTTTACAGCACCCATAGATAAACTCCTGGTACTAGATGCATTAATACCAATTCATTTTAATAGTTCCCTACAGTAGTGTATATTAAAGAAATTAAAATTAAATACTAGGGTGTATAACCTAAAACAAAGTTTCAGTTGAGAAGCAGGCTGCTCAAAAATGTAGTTAGCCTCATTTATTTCAATATATGAAAAACTACATTTCCTCTTCCAAGGAAAAGGAGTAAAGGTTTCTAATCCTGAGAACTTGGGAAAGTTTGAAAGTGGTAGTTTGAATGTCTCTTTTCCATTCAAGTTGAGCATTCAGAATATTAATATGAGGCAACTATTTGTCATCCTTTTAATAGCTGCCCCTTGTGGCATCAGTGGTCTCCACCTCTGTTCAAAGTCCTGAGATTACCATTGCTTTTCGTAGCTTGACTTTATTCTTTCTTATCCACATCTATTTCTTCCTTAAATAGCCATGATATCACTAGTCATTTGGTAATTCTTGGATGAAACTGAGAAATTACTGTGATCTAGTTGTTTAAAATACAAAATTCATATTTCATGGAGATAGAAGGATGCCTATGCCATGGCTATGTTTTGGCAGTATTGTTTGTAGAAAACCTTTGATATTGTTAAGTGACTGCAACTTTTTCTTTGGGCCAGGGCAAGTACTTGATCTTTCCAAAACAGAATCCTAGAATCATAGAAACATAGCTACAAGCAACTGTATTTTCACAGCAAATACTTCACCTTGACATTTTCACCACACACTGGTGTCTCTTTCAGAAGCTGCCATCCTACTCAGCTTTGCAGCAGAAATATCTATGTACTTACTTCTGCCCTGCTTCTTAAAGGTATTTCTGTCACCCTATTGTCTCAAACTCTGTTCTGTTCCTTTGGCTCTGACTTGTAGGTTGCATGACTTGAACTGTTGAATAATGATCTTTTCTGTGTATTAAATGTGGCAATACTACTTCAAGATCAGAGCAGTATAGGAATGGAAGAGGGAAAATGTGATGCTGATGGTTACAAAGGGAGTTTACAGTTACCTGGTAAATGTCAGCTTTTATTTAATTTGGTTAAAAGTGCTAGAACTTATATTGCAAATCATTCATAGTTAAGCATAATATACCAGTGAAGATTTAAAGTGTTTTCTGTAAACATTAGTCACCCCTCCAAAAAATGGGATTTTTTTAATCTCAAGAAACCCCCGACGTATTAGATTTCCTTAGAGGCATCAGTGAACCTGTGGATTGTTACTTTAGTATGCACAGCTTTCAATATATTTTGAAATTCACCACATTTTTTATTGAATTTAATAGGGGTAAAAGCATACAGATTATAGAAATTCAAAAATCACACTAAATTTCACAATCAAGGGTGATCTGTAAAATATCTAGGTAAGAACTTGCACTATTCCATCGTATTTTAAATAAGCTCATAAAGAAACATGAATAAGTGGAATGACAAAGTTTGAAGCGATATACAGTTAATTTCAATTGCTATAACTAAAGCAGACATTGAAAATTCAGACAGATGCCATTAATGACTGAGTAATGAAATGAAACGTGAGATTCAGGTCTTAAATTTTTTTCATTTACACTGTCCACTGCAGTTCTCTACACCCAAGCTAAAGCCACCTGAGGAAGAGAACTGTGATGCTATCATGTGTCTTTTTGTATTTCATTGGGTCCAGTGTCAGAAGTAATTGGAAAATCAGATAAAACATTATCAATTAATAAGAGCTGGTCCAAAGTCCAATGCAAAATAATATTGAGGAAATAACATTCACTCACTGAAATTAACCAGCAGAAGTTTTAAAATCCAAGTTTTCATTGAAAGCATAGCTTTCAGTCTGGAATTGATTGAAGATCAATTTTACTGTAGAGGTAAAAACTATAAATAGTTTTGGAATACAGTATAATATTTTGGAGTATGATTAGTGGACCAATCAAAGTCTATAAAACACAATGATGTACCTTATCCCTCTTAGTTCAATAAGTCCTGAAAATGTGCATTACTGGAAGGAAAAAAACTAAGCAAACCTCTTATATCTTCTGCCGAGGATTTGTTACTGACTACTGACAGCAATACACAGCATATGGCCCCAAGTGACCATTTTTGTTCCAACTTTTATATAAGGACACAGATTTTCCTGGAAGCTATCCCTCAAATAGATCCACAAAGCAAATGCTGTTGCAGCACCCAGCATCCCACTGTGTAAGCAGACTGTTGAAATGGAAGGACTTGGTGCTCTGAAGTGCATATTACATTTCTGCCAGCTGGTGGTTTAAGAGGACTCAAGTATCCTTGAAGAAGTTGTGGCCTCCTTTAAGCTCTAGCTGCTGCACCTGAATGTCTTTAGCTGAAACTAGCTCAATATGAAGTAGAGAGAAAACACAGCACTCCCTGGGGTGTGCATTTGTGAAGGGTTTGATCTTAGCAGACACACACAAGCACACACATAAGCACACACACAAATGTACACACACACACTTTTCTTGATCTGAAACCACCTGATTCTGCCAGTTCCTGGACACACTGCAAGTGCTAGGCTTTCAAAATGGAAGGCTGATGGAGCAGTTGAGTCATTGACATGTAAACTAGAGTAGACTGAAAAGTACTGATGATTTAATCTTGAATTACATTATGTTTGATACAGTTCATTGAACAAAACCTTTGGGTTTTCTGAGTCTGTTTAGGTTAATAGAAAATAGTGCTTCTCTAAAGAATTAAACTGTTCAATTCAAAATGCAGTCCCCTTGTGCAGATAAGTGTTCGGTTAAACTTCAGCTCCTATTGCCAAGCATTTTTTAATTGTGGGGTTCCTCCTGCATATTGACTCCTTCTAGGCAGTATTCATCTGCAGGATATATCTATCCCTATTCCAAGTCTTCCCTTCTTTGAAGTACCCTTTTTTGATATGATGATGGAAACACGTGTGCATTTGCTCAGACCAGTCTCCCTTTGCAGAGCAGATGTGGTTTCCTTTTTTCCTTCTGTGGCAGTATATTTGTGGATTTGACTTTTGATATTTTCCCTTCCAACATGGATAGTTATGTATCTATCTTAAGAGCAATTCTTCTGAATTAATTCATTTTCTCTCATTGAAAATTGCTTTTTAACACCTTCCTGAATGAGCCATCAATTAATATGCAGATCGGAGTTGATCACAATTTCCTGGGAGTACAGCTCTTTTACTTGGTTAGTGATTAATTCACACTGGTGACCTCCCTGAGCTCTTGGGGATACAGATTTTAATTTTACGTTATTAGAGAATAAATGTTATGCAAATAATAGATACGGATATATGAAGTATAGCAAGATTAATAGAGTTCAGGATGATCATCTGTGCTACATGACATGCATTTGAAACCATCTCTTGTTTGCAAATTATCTCTGTTTACTTTCTTTTTAGAAATGCAACACCTGGTAGAGGAAATACCCCTTCACTTTCCACATTCTACTATTATTACTTCAGATAGTGACATGAATCAGTAAAACAACTGAAATATGAGACCAGAGGGAGTTCCTTGGATTGGTTTGGATTTTTCCTGGATGAAGATGGTGCTGTCTTTGAACTCAGGTCCCTTTATTTTTTAGCCTTCTTAAGTTATCTACTGTTTTCCCCCTTGCATTAGGTTTTTCCACTGAATCTCTCCTGGGTCAGAATCCCTAGTCTAACATTTTATTTTTCCTGGATGTAGGTGAGTGGTGTCACTGAGCAAGAGCTGTGACTTCAATGCTGCTCATTCAGTCTTTACACTGTATCCTCATTTACTGAACACTTCTGTTTGGATTTCCTATATTGCACTCTGCTCTAAGTACTCAAGCTGGTACACCACTCACATATCTCACTGTGTGCCAGAATTTTATTTTCATCTAAAGGATGTGCTACATTCCCAGATTTTCACCTAGCTGCACTGGCAAGAGTTTCACATGGCTCATCTGATAGCAATTAACCAGGGTAGCAGCATCTGAAATGACTCTGCGAAAAGTGAGGTTTTGAGAAAGCAGCAGGGTTTCATGTGAATGTAACCAACATGTGTGTGTGAGTTTCAACAGATGAGATATGAATCACACATTTTCATGGTAGCCCTTTATCATTAAATGTTTGCCTCAAGCTCCACCTCTGGTGTTTTTTCACCCCTCAGACAGGCACTTCCATTCACCTGCTCAGAGCAGCTGTTACCATTATAGGAAAACTATTCACTATATTTTTAATGCTTCTATACCTGAACTGACCCCACCTTTCCCTTCTGCAACTGTCCTGAACCCCTTTTATGCTTGCAAAACCCACATGGAAAATGAGCAGAAAAAGGACCACAATGATCAACTCATGATCCCTAACTAAGAGTTAAATTAAAGGAGTGATCACAAATATTTTAATTGCTGAAAATATTCCTGTTCACAGAAAATGTACTTTCTGTTGGAGAAGTTTCTTAACTACAGAGTGGGATTTCTGGACTGATCTTGAGAAATACCCACAGCCCCATGAACAGCAAATCTCTGTGACAGGGACTCAAGTTCCTGTTCTGCAGCTGGGATCCAAACCATGTCTTCTATTTTGGAGGACTCCCTTTTTGCCACGGCTGTTGAATACAAAACTCTTGGTGTGGTAGATGCAATAACCTGTCCACGTACCTTGTTTTATTCATTCTCCACAAATATTAAATACTTTAATAAATTCCACAAAGATTTGTTTTCTGACACAGAACCAACCATTTGAGCTTCATTCTCTTTAACAACTGCACAGGAAATTGTGTAGCAGGACAACCTCCTACATCTTTTGGATGCAGATTGATGTAGGATATTAACTACATCCTGAAACCCAGGGAATTTGCTAGACTAAGTGGTGGATTATAACTGAAGTAAAGCGTTTGACCAAGAAGTATTTCTGTCTCACGTTATTAATGGCATTCTGTTTCTGCTTGTAACATGCAGCATCCTCATGTCTCTCAAAAAGCTTCTTCGCATCTGCAATCCATCTTTGATGTATGTGGCATTTATTTAGGTGGGGTGAAACAGCTTCATAAGTGAAGACTTGGCCCTGTGGATACCCATTTACAAGTTTGAAGTAAGTTGTTATCAGTCCCCATTGGGTGATTCACTCAATTAATGTTATATTACAGCATTAGTGGGGAACTCCTGCTGATCTAGACAGGAACAAGCAAATGCCTGTCGAGCCTGCCTCTGGCTGGACCTCAGAGCAGCTGCTTTTGGAAGGAGTGCCAATGCAAAGCCATTCATTCCCTGATGCACTGTGCCAGCAAGCACCACTCATCAGTTCAGGGACTTCTTCACTGGAGGTCAGCTACACACACCATGTTTACATGGCTAATGAACCCATTCACCACAACTGCCTGTTCCCTTTAGGAACCATTTGTAGTTTGCCTATTTCAGCCCCAGCATGGGACTTGCCAGGAGATACTTGGTAATGTCCTGATCTAGCCAAAACCAGTGCTAGAGACAAAGAGGTTAAACTGAGCATGTTGAAGCTCACCACTAGTATCTCAAAAAGCAAAGTCATGAAAAGAGTTTTCAACCTATTCTTTCACCTATCACCCTTAGGTTAAGCATGTTCTGACACACCATATCCAGCGTCTGCCCTTGGAGTTAAAATACAGTTTTAAATAAAGTTGTAAGGCTAATCTTATCTTCCTCCTATAACAGGGCAAAATTCTAGCAATATAATTACTTTCCAAAGCTTATTTCCCCGCCTGTGTCCTGTGACATGCCAGGGTAAATTTCCATTCCTTCCAAAGGAGCTAAATATGGAACAGGTAAATAACAGAACATTTTCTGATTTATGGAATCATTATTTTTTAGTGGAGAAAAATATTCAAGTCTATAGGGGAATAAATCAATTTTTCTATTCATATTATTAGCACCCAAACAATATTTCTCATTCATTAAAATTGTCTGTTATCTCATTAAGCATTTTTGAAGACTAGAACAGAAGATAGAGAGGTCAGATACAGAGAAACATTTTGCTTAGATTTTTAAATTGGAGCTTTGTATCAAGACCCTGGAAGTTTCTGTGGTTGATAAGCCAGAGAGCAGTGCCATACAGACTCATTTTCTGACAGAACTTCAGGATTATATGTCAAAACTGACATTTAACTTTGAAAAATATTAATTTTAAGGGAAGTGATTAGCTCATTGAGACATAGTTTCATTTTTAAGTTTCCAGCCATTTCTAGTTATGGCTTTCATCTAATTTTGTGTCTAGCACAACCATTAATTGTGAATTTTGTAATTGTAAAATTATTTCTGTATTAGGATTTCAATGGGATTAAAAATATTATACTTATTTTGAGGTACAGTTTGTCTGCCTGTGATAGCCTCAGGGACCAATTCTCACCTGAATAAAACTTCCCTTCAGGAATGGTATTTATCTGCCCATATGTAGAAGGCTGCAGGAATCAAACCCAGTTGATCTGGACTTCCTCTATGATTGGTAAAAAAAGCTCAATAATTAAAGACATGGTGGAAGAATAAGTGTAGAAAATAGTCTCACTCCCTATGTTGCATTAATGGTTTGAGGTCTTTTTTCCTTACCCTTATACATGGGCACAATCTTCCATTTTTTTTATTTCATCATTTCATATGTAAAAATAGCAAAGGTGATTTCACTTTCTCCTGCTGCTGCTCCAGTTAGCATAGTTTGGTAGACTGGGGAATGAAGCAGAAGGGAACATAAAATAACCCTTAAGCCCAGGAGCTGGCATGAGGCTGAGCTGTATGTTTGGTGTTTTGGTGTGATGAGTCCCATTTCTCTGCTGCAACTTCAGTTCTGCACATTGCCCAGAGCAAAGAGCTCATATAAATTCAGGCCAAGGACAGAAAGAAATCTGAATAGTGGGCTAATCTGCCCAGCCTATGGCAGGGAAAGTTGAAAGTAAAAATAATCAGTAAGAGATGCAGCAACTGGTATATGCCACAGCTTAATCTAGAGGTTATAGAATTGAACCACAGCAGTGATATTGGACCAGTTGTCACAATCATCTTGCACTGCCACTAAAAGCCTTCAAAAATTTAAAGATTTATCTTTAATTTATCTTTATTCTCTTTCTGTAAACTTAGTACAATGTTTGTTGCTGTTGGACATGAAATGAAGAGCTTGACTCCAGGTAGAAGAAAGATCAGAAAGGCTTTATTTACAATTTTGCACAGCCCTTTTATAACATGCTGCACTGAGGTACCGTATAATTGGTCAGTAAAGACAACACTTCCCTTCATTGGTTAATTAATAGAAACAACACCTGTGAGAGGGTTGTATGAGAACCTAAATGTGTTTTGAAAAGATAGAAGTCTTATTTACATTCACTGTCCTTGAGAGGAATGAATTCTCTCAAGGGAAGAAGAAATCAGCTACTACAGGCTGAAAGCTCCACAGACTCAGAAAATCAGACCCACACAATGTTTAGTGTAATTCTAAAGAATTATGAATTTTTACTGAGTAAATTATGATGTACTAATCTACAATTAGTCAATGATGCTAAATACAAATTTTGAGGCTGATGCAGCTGTTTTCAGACTCTCAAGATAATTCAACCTCATTTGTTGGAGAGCAGGAACTTCTCAGATCAATGTAATTGAAAACTGAGCATTTGTTAAGGTAAAGCAGTAGACACTTCCTGCCAACCTCCCCTGCCCTAGACTTCTGGATCCACGTAACTGGAAGCTTTATTTTTTCCTTTTTATTCTATCCTTTTTCCCCCATGTTCCCTCCTCCTTCCTTGCTCTCTGTTTCAATCCCTCAATTTGTCAAAAATTTCCTCCAAGTATATAATTCTTTTGGTCCGATACCTTCACTTTAACACAGTCATAAAAGTTGACCAATGTCGGAACCATTCTGACAGATGCTGACAGGTTGTAGTCTAATGATAAGCTCTCACAACATGAGAAAACCTTCCACAAAGGGTTCATGCCACATAGCTGCACAGAATACAGCTCTAGCTTCATCTAGAACTAAGATGTTTTCCTCTCACCATTGAGCCTTCAATGAGAATTTATTCTTGGCACAGCTTAAAGATGCTGGATGCAATTAAATCTGGCACAAGACCACTGGCACTAGCAGAATTCTATCAGAGATGCATTTTGCCCCTTCAGCATTGAACAGTCTGGTAAATTTCTGGAT